>QZGG01000308.1:0-170680 GCA_006409495.1 Sedum album | reverse complement strand
AGGTATCATTGCGACCAAATCTTTCCTTAAAAATGTTTTCGATATAAAAGACTTAGTGAACTTAAGTACTTCCTTGGTATTGAAGTATGCAACTCTAATGAGGGGCTCTTTATTTCCCAAAGGAAGTACACACTTGATTTGTTATGTGAGGCAGGAAAGCTTGGAGCAAAACCTGCCAAGACTCCTTTGGAAGAAGGTTACGAAATTCCTAGACAAGGGGAGGGTGATGACAAAGCTTTTTCAGGATTCAAAGCAATACAGGAGGATGGTAGGTAAGCTAATCTACTTAACTATTACAAGACCTGATATTTGCTTTGCTGTGAACCAGGTGAGCCAGCACATGCAAAATCCCATGATGTACCATTGGCACATGGTGGAAAGAATCCTGAGATACCTCAAGGGAACACCTGGTCAAGGAATTTGATGAAGAGAAATGAAAGCACGAATGTTGTAGGTTTCTGTGATGCTGATTGGGCAGGAGATAGGATGGATAGGAAGTCCACTACAGGGTACTGCACTTTTGTGGGAGGAAATCTAGTCACTTGGAAGAGCAAGAAGCAGAATACTGTGTCATGCTCCAGTGCTGAAGCAGAGTATAGAGCCATGAGGAAGCTGACTACTGAACTGATCTGGATCAAGGCCTTCTCAAAGACTTAGGAATCAATGGTGATAAACCTATCCCCATGCAATTGTGATAATCAAGCAGCAATACACATCTCCTCCAACTCAGTATTTCATGAAAGAACCAAGCACATTGAGGTGGACTGCCACAAGGTAAGAGAAATGATTGTAAAAGGAGTAATTCTTCCCAAGTATACTAGAAGCAAGATCAGTTTGCTGATATCTTCACCAAAGGAGCAAGTCTCAAAGTTTGTGAGTCCATCCATCCAGATTGGGGCTTGTCAGCAACCCCTCTACATAAGCTTTATCATGACAATCTACACTCTTTTTCCCTGATCAAGGTTTTGTCCCATGAGGTTTTCCTTGATCAGGTTTTTAATGAGGTAGGTCTTCTTGTGTTCAAGCTAAGACTTCAGATTCTCTAGAGTCAAAGCTTGAGGGGGAGTGTTGGAATGACAAAGGTGGCTGATTCAAGGATCCTGACACAGGTTTCTGTCTTTACGCAGAAAGCTAATTCAAGGTCGTTTGAAACATTTAATGCTCTGCATCTTCCCAACAACATATCCGTTGCAAGCTTTCTTGGAGACGTTCGAGGCACCCTTGGAAGCATATTTTGAGCTATTTGAATGTTGTATAAATACCCCATTATGTACCAATTAAAATTTTAAGTGAATGAATTATTCTTCTTCACTAATCTCTCTATTCTCTCTATTCTATCATACTTCAATACTCAAGAATTCTTTCAATTTTAGCTCGTAAAAGCTCATTCTCGAAAGCCCCGTGTATGTGAGATCTAAAATTACTTTTATGCAACTAACATTTCCAAAGTAAGTTACAAGAGGTCAAGCTGGTTGGTGAATATCAGTAAATGTGTCGTACAAAATTCATTGTCTTGTCAGTTGTGTTAAAGAGCGTCCGTTGAATTTTCAAAGCAACCAGTATGTGACATATTATGGTAAGTGCTTAACATTTTGTCGCATGCGGACTCTTCTGGGACTTAATTTGGTAAGTCACTATACAATTAGTCGCATAAGATATATGTAGTGACTGGCGTTGGTTAGTTGCTATAGAGTAGTCACATAGGATTCTCAATGTGACTAACCAAATATGTTACTCATATAATATAACTTACGTGACTATTTACTATGTGACATCCTCAAACTTTGTCCCTTAAGCAATTTTCTGACGTATACATGCTTTACTATATGAAAATAAAAGCCAAGTGAAATTTATTAAACCACTATCGACAATGAAAAACTCAATACCAATGATAATGAACGCACCCAAGTTGTAAAACCTTCATTTAACCACACATCATTCCATCATCCAGTACTCTATTTTACATTATATATGACATATGTCGCTTATGTCATTTACTACTGAACGTATGACATACATGACTGAGTAATCTATACAGTCGCCTATAATTCAAACATATGTAACAACCATTGTTTGTTGCAATATATGTTGCATATGGCATATATGGCATAGAAAGTGTTACAAATAAATTGTTACTAATGAATCCCATAAATGCGATGTCAGTCGCATATGTTGTTTTGACACAAGATGTCCGTCGCTAATGTCCTGTCGCATATGCTCGAAAATATATTTTTATGTTGTTGAATATGTGGTTAACAACAAATGACATGTCGCAAATAGTATGTTACATAGGAGTCGACTGATTTTACTGTGATGTCGCATATGTGATTTATAACAAATGTAGTGTTGCAAATGATGACGTACTTTACAATGTTGTTGCATATGTGTTTTACGACAGAGATAATGTGGCAAATGTCCTGGCATTTATGAACTAACATAACTAAATGTCATGTTGCATATGTTTTGTTATTTTAACACATAAGTTACTGAGCAATTGCAACATTTACCCTCATGTCACTTATGTCTAAGGTAACAGAGAACTATTTAGTAACCGCTATTTGCTTGTGTCGTATATAACAATATTTTAACCTGTTCTTCATCATTTCTCATCCCAAATTTCTAATTACCTGTAGTCATGTGAGTAAAATACGTTCATTTGATAAGTTTTAGTCAGTACAAGAAAATACCAAAATATCGGAAGCTAGACACACATTAAATGTTGCTCTTGCGACATATTTCAAATGATCAAAAGTAGCAAAATGTGAAATCTATTTCAAATCAACCAACTTACACTGCAGTGTTTCCTCTTACTATTGCTTCTTCTAAAAGACGCATATTTTCTTCTAAGATAGATACTCTAGAAGCTTCCTCTCTTGCTTTTGCAGCTTCTTCCCTGGCTGATGCAGCTTATGCCCTCGCCGCGGCAGCTTCCTCTCTAGCCACTGTAACTTCCTCTTATGCTCTCTTAAGGTCTTCTTTAATTTGCTAATAAGACTCCACAACTTGCTTTGCTCCACCTATAGGGAGAGGAGGTCTGCGGAACGATTTGCTAAAAAGTTGAGTTCCTTTCTTTGTACCCATAACTTCATCCATAATCTCAAGTTCCTCATCCATCGATAAAGGATTAACTTTCCCGTTCAGATCATCCAAAGCTCCCAAGTAATCGTCAAGTCTCTCTTTAACCTTCTCTTGCATTTTTCCTAATTAAGATCAAAGACAAAAAATGAGATAAAACTTTTAAAATAAAGACAATAATGATTATCAATGATCACTAATTTAACGCAACGAGGCATCACAATATACATAATCATGATAAAATTGTCAAAACTTTACATAGGACACTTTTATTCTATAAGTTTGTGCGTAAATTTCGATCATGCAACAGTTAACTTTACAAAATCTACATAGTAAGATCACATGTGCACCATCTAGTTAATCAATAAAAGAAGTAGTTCACACTCAACATGACAAAATCATACACTAAAACAATTATCTGATTCAAGCATGAAAACTAGTTTAAACACATGATCTAATGGGATCCAATAAGTTTTTTAAGATAATTTTACGATAAGAGTGACGAGCACGTCGTTGAGTGCTGCAAATTTGTCCCTCTCCTCCTTAGTATAGTCTAGGTAAGTCAGGGGTCGAATCCACAGGGAACGGTGAGAAGTAGTCTTTTATCTACAAGCTAAACTGGGTTGTGCGAGTTAAACAAGTAAAGGAAAGAAAACAGGAACGTGAACACTACTGGCGCACAGAATTAACTACGAGTGTAAACTATAAATATGAGATGAGCTCAGCTTAGACTTATCACTATGAACTTCTATGTTCGTCACGGGTTTTTCTAAGGATCTATGACAGATTGTTCACGCAAGTTAAGGTTCGGTAAAGGCTTAATAACTTACACATATATTCCGGTAAAGGTCTATATGATATTATTACCCAACCTAGTCTAATTAACCACGAATCCGGTAAAGGTAGTGATTAACTATTCTAGTGCTACTCCTATCATTCACTATACAAGTTAGCTAGACATGGTGAACATATTCATCTCAATATCTATATGTAAACAACAAGCAAAAACACTATAGCCTGGTGCCCGCGTAACAGTCTTGCGCCGGCAGAATTCCGATCCTTCTTCTATCTGCGCCTCTCTCTTAATATCTTCGCTCCCTTATGATTTCCATGAAGCTTTGTATTTATAGTCTTGCCTCCTAGGGTTTCCATGAATATTTAGGCAATAATATCTGTAAGAAATCATCTGCATCTCTAAAAATCAGCTTAGGAAATATTTGATCTCCAAAAACCGAACTTAGAAATATTCTTTGCGCGTGATGACGTCAACGTTCCGAATATCTCGCTGTCTACTGACGTCATCATTTTACTGTCTTCTGTGCGACTAAGACTGGCGCGCCACACTGCTCGCGCGCTCGTTGTCCTTTGGCTCTTGTCAACTTTGTTGTCTTTTGCTCTGAAATTCAGCCTTCTTATTGCACTCTTATTCTAACTCTTCTTTTCAACCTGAAATACAAAACTACACCAAAAGCATAATCTTATACTAAAATATGTTAGAATATAAACAGTGTAACGGACTTAAAGTAGCGTACAAAAGCACTCCATCAAATCCCCCACACTTACTCTTGTTCGTCCCTGAACAAGCCGGCTTCCTTACCTCTTGTGTAATGCCCGCGTGAATGTTTGGACTTACTGCGCCACACGTCTGCGCCACTCTCACAACCTGCGCAACTGTGATTATACAACACAAACTGACTTAAGTTATTAATTCAAACCTTGTGTTACCTCTCTTATGGAATGCATATCAATTCGGATGATTGGGAGATAGTCCTTTTTAAGCACCGGTCACCGAATTCTTCTTGATTTGCGATTGCATGGTTATTCGTATTCGCTTTCTCTGATACGTGATTGATTCGCGCCTTAGAGTTTCTGAGCTTAACGTCTTTGACGCTTTACTATTGTTTCACGGACAGATGATAACTCTTTTGTTCCACAATTTCTTCTTTTCATTGTTTCAGCCTTTTGAGCTTTAACTTTGAATTGAATACTTTCTTTTCTCTGGTCCGGGTCTTACTTTTTCCCTAGAATGGTTTCCAATCATGGCCTTCGGATAGCAGCTATGGAATCACGCCCCGCTCTCGCTTCTGGCCAGTCGCGCGCAAGTCAGGCCACGCGTTTGCAACCGCGCGCCCCTTCCTGAGCGACTAACTTCAGCAAAGACGGTCTGTTTTCCCGTCTCGTCACGCTATTAGGGTTCTCGCCTTCGGCATCTGCGTGACTGAGCTTGCTCTTTTATCCTTTAACCGCGAAGTACCAACCTCCACGAATACTCATAACCATACAACCGATCCTCAAGATTTGTTCGATCGACTGCTTCTCTAGGACGTTTCTATCAGCTCCACATCCCTCTTTATTCCACTCAAGAGACACACAAAATTCGAAAAATTTAACAAAAAATCAGAATATGTAGTATATGCACAAATTACCACTGGTGCGCGAGCACGCACACAGGTCGCGCAAGCCAATGCTTCTCGCGCACAATTACCTCTTGAGATGTTCACATTCAGCAAGTCTAAACTAAAAAAACGAAAAAATTATCCTAAACTACTCCTACGATAAGTGTACTACTACCCCCCACACTTAAACAAAAACGTGTCCTCACGTTATGCACAAGTAGTAAAGTAGGCAATAGTAATAAACGGGTTACCTCCCGGAAGTGCCGTGGTTTAACGTCGCTGGCTCGACGGAACTTTACCCCTTATTGCTCTCGCGTTCCATTAACGTCATCCGATGAGGACGCGCCTGTCAGTGTGCGCGACTTATCGTGCGCGCTCTTAAGTTCCGTGGTGGGCACTTCTTGCACATCTGGTAGCATTAAATCGAACTCTTGTGCCGGAGGTAAAGGGCCAGAGAGGTAATGTTTGAGTCGCTGACCATTGACCTTAAAGCGGTGATGATCATTCTCGCTCTCAATCTCCACTCCCCAATGTGCAAAAACATGGGTGATAATGTATGGACCCGTCCATCTGCTACGCAACTTACCTGGCATTATCTTCAAACGAGATGAGAATAATAACACCTTATGACCAATATTGAAGGAACACGCAATATGAACTTATCGTGATATAGTTTTGAGCGCAGTTTGTAATCCCGCGTGCTGTCATATGCGTCGGCGCGCAGCTCATCTAGCTCGTTTAAATCCAGCATCCTTTCTCGTCCTGCACTACCCAGATCCAAATTGCATGTGCGCAATGCCCAGTATGTTTTATGTTCCAATTCCACCGGAAGGTGACAAGCTTTCCCATAAACCAACCGGAATGGGGAAGTACCGATTGGTGTTTTGAAAGCTGTCCTATATGCCCATAGTGCATCATCCAGACGAAGGCTCCAATCTTTACGGGTTGGTTTCACCATCTTTTCTAATATCCGCTTGATTTCCCTGTTTGAGATCTCAGCTTGACCATTTGTTTGCGGATGGTAAGCCGTGGATATTCTATGTTGGACCCCATAGTGTTTGAGTACCTGCGCCACCATTCTGTTACAAAAATGAGTACACCATAACGGCAGAAAATGTTAGTGCGCAAAAAATCAGTAACAGTTTTGGCATCATCCTTTCTTGTAGCCTTAGCCTCAACCCATTTAGACACATAATCTACAGCTACTAGAATGTACTCAAACCCGAATGAGGGGGGAAAAGGGCCCATGATGGGCATCTGTGGCATCTCATTGCGCGCGGATATGTTACCTGCGCGCTGACATCTGTCACAACTCTTGCAATGTGCATATGAGTCCCTAAACAAGTGTGGCCGGTAAAATCCAGAATCTAATATTTTCCTACTAGTTCGTTTAGGACCAAAATGGCCTCCACATGCATGTTCATGACAGAAGGCTAGGACCGATTCGATTTCATGGTCTGGAATGCAGCGTCTCAATATCTGATCAGGACCTATTCTAAACAACTCAAACGGTAAGTTCCAATCTGGCGCCTGTAGTACTGGCGCGCTAGTCAATGCGCGCTTCAGTGCGTCAAACGCTGCGCGACATGCATCTGTAAAGTCAAACACTACATCCTTTTGCAGGAGGTTAGACAATGGAGTTGATATTTTAGAAAAATCTTGAATAAAACGTCTGTGAAATCCAGCGTGCCCTAAAAAAGATTTGATTTCTCTAACATTAGTAGGGTACGGCAAGCTAGTAATAAGATTCCGAGGATAGATGTAAATTAATTTTTAAATTATTGATCTTGATTGCGATAAGATTTTTGAGCAATAATAACAAATCACGTGTACATTATTGATTTCTAATGTGATAAGATTTATAAATAATAACAAAATTTGTATACATTATTGTTTTAGATTGCAATAAGATTTTGACCAATAATAACAATACACGTGTACTCGAGGATAAATTCCAAAACTTTATAAAATGAGGATCACAAATCATGTAAAAATACACCTTCAATCTTCTTCCTTATCTCGGTTTGATTATTTTCATTTAATCTTTTTGCTATACGATGGATGCATGCAATTTTGATGAGAGTTTTCTACTTTCCAACAAAGAACGAATGAAAAATACCAACAAAGAAAACCAGCTTTCCTCTTTAAAAAATATTTCTTAGACTTTGGTGTCATAAGGTCAGTATTCATTTGCATTAATTTTCTCTTCAATTTTCTAACATTCGCGTCGCATGCTTGCATTTCGTGGGTATGCTTCATTTGCTTGTGAGCCATGTCGATTTGCGTTTATTGAATTTCCAATTGTTTTTAGTTGTTTGCAATTATTTGCAATGCTTCAGCGTAAGTTGAACTTACAATCTTTTTACCCTTTCTTCTTGTTTCTTTGGCCGCTTTTACTCCCGGCGGTCTAACCGGACTTGATGAACTTCTAGTATTACTTTAGGTGTTGAAAACACGGGATCTTCACAACTTTGATCCAAAGGTATTTCACTTCCATGAAATTCTTCAATAGGGCTTTTCGTATGCAATATTTTGGCGAAAGAATGGTTTGAGTAGGTGCGAATGTTTGATGGTCTTTAATTTCTTCCCAACATTCAAAATGTATGAATATCTTCTTTTTGGTCGCAACATACATTGTCTGAGCTTTGCGTATTTGTTAACATCAAAAATCAAATACTATCAAAAAATCACAAGCGTAAATAATAAAAATATTTTATAAAAAATCAAATACTATCTTGTACATTGCCGCTGGATTCCGGATTGCTTCTTGCGTAGGAAATACATGAACCCCAAAAAACTTAAATTTGGCTTCAGCTTGTTCTAACGTGCGGTAAGTGTTGATTGAGTTCTTAGCTCTAAGGACATAACTTATTCATCTTCACGCACCGCCCAATTCGCCAAAAAATTATTGTAAACTTTGTCCCACAATTTGTCAATCCTTTGCCTATTGCTGGAGATCGGATCAGTGGATTGACGACAATATGATACACATAATTGCACATCTTTGGACATACACGAATGAGTTGACATTGTAAAAAAAAGATGAGAAATTTTGAATAGAATATGAGAAGTTATGAAGATACATTGATGAGCATGGGAGACTTCTAATTTATAGGTAAAAATAATATTCAAATGAAGAACAAAATCTGATTTTTTAATTAATTTCAATTTTTATTTTTGAAATATATCCGTTGGAAAGCATACAACCGTTAAAATAAGACCGCTGGACAAAAAAAGCCCGTTGGGCCATAAACTTTCACGCGTATGCACGCGTTTGGGTCAATGTGTATAGCACACTCTATTTTCTTCTCCAGATCTGACGCGTCAACACGTTCTTTGCCAGTTGCTCGCTGAGCAATTCCTCAGGAACGTTCCTTCTCTCCGAAATTTTCTCTCGAGCAATTGTCGCTGCATATGAATTGAAGAAATTTCTTGCTCCTTGCTCCTAGAGAAGTCGACCGCTATAGATGCTTTGGTTTTGGTATACAATAGCTTTATGTTCATGAAGTTGATCCACTATAGGCTCATCTTATTTTGACAAGGACCTCGAGGGGATTCAAACTTTAACAATAACAACACATTTTTCCTTCTCAAGATACTGATTTTCAAGTAACACAAATATTAAACAAAGTTATAAAGAAAATCAATTCTTCAGACCAAACTGCTGATTTTTTGGCATTTCAGACATCAACATAAATTCTTAGCTCAATATTTGTTGAAAAAAAATTTAGATCTGAAAAAGAAACCAAATGCACATGATCGAAAAGCATCCAATTCGAAGTACTTCCTCAGTCTCTTTTTGTTTGTCCAAATTATAATTTTCATATTATTTAAGGTAGTAATAAATGTAAATATGTGATTGAAAGCAAATGATTTACAAGATTTTAGGGGGAAATCAAAATGCGTGATTGGTAATGGTTGAAAGTGGACAAATATTAGGGACACCTAAAAAGAAAATGAAACTAATGCAGGTTACTTTTGTCTTTTTGTTGTGTAGATGGATCTTTCAAATCAATAAAGATAATTAGAACATATTTAAGTGGATACAGGACTTTGAAAGCCACACCTCAAAAGGAAAAACTGAAAACAATTTAGCAAAATTGATGCTTTCAGGAAAACCCATTAGAAAATAGATAAAGACCGAGAGATAAGCTTGTCCTCTCCTTGATCTGCGTTGACCAAATATAGCTTGGCAGGGAATGAATTCCGAGAGAAATATCAGGAATGTGCATCAAAAATAGAACATTTCTCTAACAGAAGAAAAAAAGAGAGTAGAGAGGAAATCATATCAGATAGAGCAAGGAGGACTCTTGGGGATTTCAATATCTCTTAGGAGGTGCGAAAAAATGTCTGCTGCTAAGAGAGCCTTTGGTCCCCTTTTCTTCCTCTTATTTCTCATTGCCTTTGTTGCCTCTCAAAAAACCTACATTTCTGGTAAGCCTAGGCTTTGGTCACCTTTTCTTACTCTTATTTCTCATGTACTTACAACGATAACTTTGCGCGCAGATGACGTGGTCCAGGCTCATGCGTCCACTGGCCGCTTCCTCCTTCAGGCCAAAGCAGGTTTTTATGTCTATAGGTTTGCATTTCAAAATTTCAATGTGAAAATCTGGCAGACTTGTAAAAGTTTGCATACATTTTCATTTTTGTAGCTTGCACCGAGGACTTTGAGAACAAGAACTACACCATCCTGACAAGCCAGTGCAAGGGTCCTAGGTACACTGCAGAGGCTTGCTGCACAGCATTCAAGGAATTCGCTTGCCCTTTTGTCGAAAAAATCAACGACGAGAAAACTGATTGTGCCACGACTATGTTCAGCTACATCAATCTATATGGTAAGTATCCACCTGGACTTTTTGCCAATTTGTGCCGCGAAGGGAAAGATGGTCTTGCCTGCCCTGCAAATGCAACAGAAACTACCTCAGGAAAGGATCAAAAAAGTAATGCAGTTGCAGCTACAAGCGTACCTGTTCTGATGATCATCGGAGGACTTCTAGGAAGCATGCTGTTTCAATTATTCTAAACAATATGGAAACATAATACATGGAACTGTTATATTCTGATTTTCTGTCTATTTTATGTTCCAGTCATGTGTAAATTTGAAAGGAAATTTTCCCCCTACTGGGTTTCGTTTTCAAAGAATCAAAAATACAAAATGACAATTAGTCCAGACACAATAAACCTTAAACACGATTCAAAAGCAATATCATTTCTATTTGACAACTGCAACAGGCCACAGCCCCATTCAAAGTTATATATTTAGGAAACTTTTGGATCATTCTGTTCGAGTGGTACACTTTGCCGCCGCCATATTCCTGCTAACACGCTGCCAAATATCGAGTGACAAACACTTGATACTGCGCAAGGTACTGCTGTGAGAGGGTTTCCGAAGTGCTGAGTAGCAAGAACTACACCCAGTACAGAATTCTGCACGCAAAGATATTCAAGTTATCAGTCGGTGGAAGTTATTTTATTGATAGAGACTAGAGAGCAATTTGTGTCAATGAATTGCACTAATATTTGTATATTTACCTGCATGCCAACTTCAATGGATATGGTTCTGCATGATGATATATCTATGCCTAGAATCCTGGAAAGCATGTAGCCAAAGAAAAATCCAGATGCATGAAGGAGAAACACAGCAAGAGCAATTTGTTTGCCAGACATTAAGATTGCAGAAGAACTCTGGGCAATGGCATGACCACATAATATAGCAACTGTCCCCACAGCAATGGGAGGCATTAATGGTGAGACAAGTCGTACAAGCCTTTGACTGTATTGATTAAGGAGGGCACCAGCCAAAACAGGAAGAAGCACAACCTGCACTCACCATTTCACCAAAGCTTATAAGGCCACTTAGATTATAGAAAACGAGCAAATCAGTATTTGTGAGATGAAGACCTGCATGGTTGACTTAAGAAGTCCAACTGCATCCACTGCGACGTACTGCCCAGCAAGTTTGGCGGTAAGAAAGGGAGTCATTATCTGAAATGAAAAAAACAGGATTGGCTCACTCTTACTGGAAGCAAGATTGTGAGACAGATTGGTTGATAACTTATAAGCACTTTAAACTAAGTGTGTTTTTAATACCATAGCACAGAGACTAAGGATTAGAAAAAGAGAACATACAACTTACAAAAAGAACATGAACATAATGAAGCCATTCTCAGCATTACTCACCACAGCTGAGAATGTGCTCACAGCTGTCATTAACACTGAAAGAGCCACATTTCCTCTGCAATAGAAATAACATTATCTGTATTAGTACAGATGGCAGAGAACAGGAGTGGCAATCTATCTACCTTACTTAATCACACTTACCGTGCAATATAAGTGACAATATTACTTGCCGTTCCTGAAATTATGCCACATCAGCGATTTGGATAGGTAGTAGTAGATACCAAAGTGAAATGCATAGTTGAATGTCATAGACACCTACCTCCAGGACAGCAACCAACTAGTATCAAACCAGCAGCATAATGGGGCGGCAAATTCAGAAGCCTACTCACAAAAAAAGCTGAAATTGGCATTACCTGCAACCAATCAACTATTAAAGTTGGTTAAGTTTGTATCTGCACAAACTAACATCAGGAACGTAAACTGATCCATTACCAAAAGAATATCGCAGGCAACATCCAGAAGGCCAAAAGACATGGTGATTTAGTTTTATTGCCGTCTAAGGAGAAACAAATGAAATACAAGTACAAAATATGCAGATAAATTTAAAATTAAAGACAAACACAATTCACAGTACAAAGAAAACATCATTAACACTCATGCTTCTCTCTTCAGTTCCGTTTTCATCATCAATCTCATTTCATCTGGCCAAATGACAAACTCTACCAAATTAATGAAAAAAGATATAATTGAACACTGACACAAGATTGTTGCTTGTAAAAGGGTGGAGCATGCTTACTAAAGAATGATCTACACATGAAAAGGTCGATAATGAGTAACTGATCAGATAACAGGACAGTCTATAATTTGCCTTAAGCAGTCACATATTTCAATTGATATGAGTAAATGCAGTTGGATTACAGACCACATTGCTGGCTTGCATCTTTATGCTAGAAACAATTATGTCATAATCAATACAATGTAAATAATATTCTTGGCGAGACAATCCTTAAAAGTGAATCAAAATGTGTGTGTTTCAAGGAGACTTGCGAAGAAAGTATATGCATAAAACCCTCAAAGATGTAAATCACATGAGAATTTGCCTTTAAAGCTAGCTGTTATAACACACAACATTGCAGCAACTCCTTTCCAAATCTATGTGATAGATTCACCCAAAAATGGACCATCTAAAGTGTCCTTAAATTAGCTTTGATCAAGTCAAAAGTACACCCCAAATCCATATTATTATGGGTAATTCATGAGTGTAGTTCTTGACTGGTTGTTTAAATTTAATATCACTTTTATGAGTGTAAAAATTATAATGGGAAAGAAAACAGAAGAGAATTGCTTGTAAACCTCCTTGCAGTCTTATGTAGATAACTTCAAAACTTGCGCTAAGCGATATTCAAAACATGTTTTTCAACTAAGATAAGTAAGGAGATAGTAAGAAAACTAAAAAACTTAGTTGAATTACCAATGTATCAAAACAAAGTACAAGCATCGGACTATAAATATTTTTAAATTTAGGCAATTTCTACAATCATCATAAAAGGCATTGAACTTTATATCTTATTCAGCTCAGGTACCCAACAACAAAAATAGAAAATTAGATTAATCAATACCATCAAACCACACGGTATCCAAGTGAAAAAATGAGCATATTGATATTTCATATAATCCCGGACTAACAGAGCAAACACTAGCTTTTACGTGGAAAATATTTCCAAATGATTGACTTCAACATGATTTGTCCAATTCCCAAAAAAAGATACGAAATTTATTAACACCTATCATCATTAAACACTGGCTTAAAATGTATCAAAAATTACTGTGTCATTATTAGATGTGAACTCCATATTTTTTATTGAAAGGCCGTGAACTAAAATAATTAGTTTGATAATGTAAATCAAACAAATTTAAAAGTCTGAAATTTGAGTTAAAATGGATGGTACTTCAGAGCAAGTTATGTCCTTTATCAAAATAAAAATAAAATGGCTCAAGAGAGTTTATGCTCTTAAACTATATACAACTATGTTATGGCATTTGCATTATGGTTTTTATTTCGTTCCATACCTCATCCTAGGGGCAGTACTTAAAAAGACTTTTGTTTACATAGAAAAGGTAATCAATACTCAAGCAGCAGGTCCAACTCCACCTAAAGAAGGTTTCTTTCACTTATTGTGAAACTGAAAGAAGATGGTCCTTGTAAAAATGCTCATAAGATGGGAATGGGACAAAGGTTGCAAATTGGACATTAATCTTAATGCATTTTTTGACATAATTTGCAGAAACCAAGTAGTGGAGCTACAGGATCCCATAAAATGAAGACCCGCAGTTTAGAGGATCAGTAAGAATGGTTGTTATGCCGGTTCCTAAGGAGATAATCTTCATTTCAAATGCCAAAACATATAAAGTTACTCAAATCTTCATTCTAACCAGTCATTGTTTCAAAAAATAGTTCTTGAATGCTAAAATCTTGGCAATTACCCTCAATGCCAAAGAGGCGATAGTATACGACACTTGTCAAATGGGGATTATGAGCAGAATAATTTTGTGAATACACAGAAAACAGAAACAAAAGGATGAAATATAACTAACCGAGTACTGTAGAAAGAAACCAGTAAGTATCTCCTTAGGCATAGCCAAAGCCTTTCCAAGATCATCAAAAGTAAGAGTCATACCCATACCCAGCATGGTAAGCGTGAGACCAAGCACAGTCCATCTAGGTCGAACCCAATCGAAGGAGGCAGGTCTGAGAAGACCCAATAGACAACCAAGAGCAACCCACACAGGAAATGCCGTAGAAAGTCCTTCACCTACAATCACAATCCAGTCCCTTACGCTAAGATTTTTTTCAGAAGCAGAGGTGTTCGACGAATTGCCGCAACGAAGTCTGGTAAGAGAGTGGGTGTGTGTGGCTATCAGAGAAGGGCGGATTGAGTTGGAGTTGAGTGTGAGAGCTTGGGAGGAAAATGGGGATGGGAGAGTGAGCGAGCGAATGGGGATTAGTTGTGGAGATCGGGTGAGGAGTGGTGGTGCGGAGATGGCGAAATCTCGCCTTCGTAGATGAGCACTCTGCATACTTGTGTGTGTCCAAGTCAATTACACAGCAGCCTCTCGAGCAAGGTTGTCAGAATCGAGTTTCTACCTTGACTCGTTTTGCTTAGGTAGAATCGAAACGTAGTTTTAAATCGTAGAAACGTAGTTTTTACAAAATATTAAATTATTATTATTATTTATATATATTTTACGTTTAAATATTTTATCAATTATAAATATATTAATTTGAAAGTTAGAAATATATTTATATAAATGTATGAGATAAATATTATTCGAGAACACAAATGTACGTTAAAAGTGTGTATTATATGATATAATAGTCATATTATATCATATGTAGATACGTAAACTCGGTAGTTTCTATAAGTTTTTACAGTTTTTACGTAGTTTTAATTCGTGTAGAATCGTTTGACTTTAAGTTTCTACCAAAAAGAGTTTCTACCTAAGTTTTAACTCGAAACTCATATGTGGATACGTAGAATCGGTAGAAACGTAGTTTTAAAACTAGTTTTTGACAACCTTGCTCTCGAGATAAAAGTTGAGAACAAAACCATGAGTGGGCTAATTGAGATATTGAAAATTTAAGCGCAATTTTACTTTTCAATCATTGTTTTGACCGTGTATATAACATTATTTGTTTGTATTCATTGATTGTATTTCGTCAATTAGTGAGATTGCATATGTCATTTCACATGTTACTTTTCAATTCTTCCGTGGAGGTGATTCGTCTTCCTCCTCTCTTTGTAACTAATAGATTAATGACTATTTTCGATTCTTAGTTTTTATTTTTCATGTTTTCAATAAGATCTATGAATGATATTGTAAATTTCGCAATTCCTCTTTCTAGATTTCTTGTATGTTCTCCTATGTATGTTGTTAATGAAGCACGGCTTCACACCGCGCTAGTGGGATTACCAAATCATAAGTCAATCAGTGTATTTCATGGGGGTCGAGGTGGTTCACGACAGAGAAGGGAGTCGATTTTAAAAAGTATTTTAGCAGCGCTTATTTTAATCATTTAACAGCACTTAACAAAGTTCTGTTAAAATAAGCGCTGTTAAAAGTCGTAAACATTTAACAGCGCTTTTCCTAAATAAGCGTTTTAAAAGTCATACATTTAAGTTGAAATAAGCGCTGTTAAAAGTCATACATTTAACAACGCTTTTCTCAAATAAGTGTTGTTAAAAGTAATACATTTAACAAAACTTTTTCAGAATATGTGTCTTTGTTAAAAGTCATATATTTAACATCGCTTTACCACTTCGCTGTTTTTTTTGCTATTATGTGTTCTTATTTGTTATAAACATAAAATTAAAAACAACACCATTGACGAAGATTTTTTATTATCAAATCACAAACAAACACAATTAAATATTTACAATAATATTTTCGTACAATACTTTTAATCTCTATTGGATGGGCTAAACCCTAAACTTCATGATGTCGGCGTCTTTAACTTCATGGCTAAATCCTAAATTTCATGGTGTCGGCGTCTTTAAACCTCGACTCATGCCCCTTCGTGTCATGTTTCAAGCATCCGAAAATAATAGGTAAAATAAAATATTAAAAATTCAAATTCAAATTAAATTTGAATTTGAATGAAAGAAGTTAGAGTTGGGAGATTAATCGGAGTGAGAGGTTGTAGAGAAGCGAAGAAAAGGAGAAGACGGTCGTTAGTTATGATGAATCTGGAATTATATAGGAGGTTTGATAGTGAGAAAACAAAAATTTCGAAAAATTTTCAACGAACGTGGATTGTTGGATTCAATAAGAACAACGGCTGAGATATTAATTTGTGCATCAAATTTAACCAATCATGTCACGGATGACTTACAACAGCGCTATAAATATAAAAGCGTTGTAAAAAAAGTAATTTTTTAACCGCGTTTAATGATAAAAACGATGTTAAAAAATAAACTTTTAATATATAACAATGTTTTTATAAAAACGTTATAAAATAGTATTATTTAATAGCGCTATTTTAAATAAGCGTTGTTAAATGATTGAAAATTTGGTTCTACCCCAAATCCTATCTTTAATCTCATCATTTGGACAATGTATGAAAAAGTTATGTCCATCGCAAATATTTTGTTTTTCAAAACTTCAAATGGGCATAACTTTGTCATACGATGTCCGAATGATGTGATTCAAAAAGATTTTATTTATAAGCGCTGTTATATATTTGTATTTATTTATTTTTTTTAAAATTATTTTTCACAGCGCTTTTAAAAAGTTAATATTCTACAACGCGCTGTAATAGGTATAAATTTTATAACAGTGCTTAATATTAGGCGCTGTTAAATAATCAATTTGTGCTAGTGGCTGAAGGAGAGGCACTAGTGATGCAAGCGCCACTTTGGTATGGATTTTTGGAACGCATGGGGCACATGCATAAGCTTGGTATTAAAGAAGAAACATGTCTTGCACATGCATTGCTCCAACATACACGTGTCATACATACATGGGTTTAGAGTGGAGCTTTAGAACATATGCCAAGCATGTATGGATTTGGAGTTTGGGATGGAGAGATGGACCAACCATTGCATAGAAAATTTGAATTTTCTAAATAAGGATTTGTCTTTTGTTATCGGGTCAATGATTTCTGATTTAATCCGCGTTGCTATTGTCATCGTCATTTTACCTCAAGATCCAAAATTGAGAAGAGGTTAGAGAAAGAGGGTGTGTTTGGTGTTGATTTAGAGAAAAGTCAACTGGACTACTTTGTCATGTATTGTTAGTCCGAGGTAGTTTAATTTATTCCCACCTTTACTTCCTTTACTTCCTGTTCTCATGTACCAATATTCCGACATTTTAATGCCACTTATCAAAAAAACGTACTCATTTACATAATAAGTAATGTATGATTTGCATGACTAACATACTAGTTTTAAAGTATACACCGGAACGCATAGTGACTAAAAGAAAAGGAATAAACAAACTACTTCGATTGGGGACGAACAACTACTTATTCTCATATTTGAAATTCTCAAAACCTGAAAAAATAAGTCAGTATGATTCATACTAAGATATTTTTAATTCATCAACCAAACATATATAAATTTTGAACCAAAAATAAAAATGTTATTTGTTGGACTTAACCACGGCTACAGATTTCTGAATCATCTAAATTTAATTTGGCATGTCAAATAGTTAAAAAATTGCATGGTTCCTAAAAAGGTTTCTTACGGTTCATGAACCAAACATTAGTATATCATGAGCCAACTGACAAAATAACCACCAAATTATGTAACAGTTGGTGGAGTAAGAGTATACAAAAGTTGAATGGTATGATTCAGTTCAGTTCCTTTGCGACCCCAAGTGCACATCTGCATTTTGAAAATTAAACTATCTGCATGTTCGAGTTAATTGTATGCACATTTTGACTGCATGCCTGCACTTTGACTTTTTACAGAAAAAGACAAAAATTGAAAAAGCAAGATTATGGACCGTTGGATCAAATTGTTTGCCTGAGTTTCAGGTTCATAAACTTAACCTTGGGTCGCAAATGAGCGCGACTTCGGTATGATTTACACTGTATGTTTAATTTATGTGAACGATGACATGTTTCATTAAAGTTTAGTTTATAGCTTGAATCAACAATGCTACAAGAATTGGAGAGAGGAGAAAAACAGTAAAATACCGTAGATAAAAATAATGTCTAAAGTATAGACAGACTCATCTAAGCTAATGTGACAACATGATGGATCGGTCGTTCCACTCGAGTTTACGTTATGTGTATTACTTTCCATCCCGGACTCCATAGTGTAGTCTCGTAAGCTCAACACGAATTCAGCGAAGGTGATAATTACGATAGCTAGAAATTTTGTCTCTGAACTTGAAAAAGGTAGCTAAGAATTTCGAAAATTGAATAATCAAAATTTTCGATCGGATTCCAAAAATTGAGGTAACAATTACAATATATTTTTAATATATTTTGATTTGACAAATTCCTAATTATTTAATGTAATATACTAAACTATTAAATCTAACCATTAATTTTTTTAAACGAATAGTTAAGATTTTGTTTTATTTATAACCTATTTAGTTCGTTTTGTTTGTTCCTTTACCTCAAATCTAATCAAATTTGATGAAGCTAGTTCATAAGTAATTCTGCCAGGTTGCTTGATGTCCTATATAAATGGAGAAAATGTTGAATTAGACATTATATATTGTATAAGATGATGAGATAGCCAGATAGGATCATCAATGCCGACTTTCTAATCTCTTCGATTGAAGCCTTTTTTTGATATAATGAGAAATGAAAACTGAACCAGGCAGGAACCTTGACATAAAAGAGGATAGAAACCTAGGGCAGCATGTCAAGTCATCCCAAGAAATTGAGTTTCTTAAAGAAAATTGAGCCAGGGAATCAGCACAACTATTAGCCTCTCGTCGAATGAGAATAACATACCAGCCCTTATTGATAGCTAATAAATTCAGAATTTCATTCAGCCAGCACTGATCCCGTACAAGCACTTTAGGATAATAAGAAACAGCTTCAAAAACATTGGTACTTCCGCTTCAAAAAGAACTTTCCCAACACCCATTTTGTGAGCTAACCGCAAACCCAAAAGCAGCGCTCTTCCTTCTGCTCCAGAAACCGAATTTACACTACTAATGACTTGCGTATTTACATAATAGACATAACCATCCTTGTCACAAGCTACACAGCTTAATCCAGCTTTTGATGATTCTTCCAACCAGACAGCATCTACATTAATCTTAAGCACTTCATGAGGAGGAGGGCACTAAGAGAGGGATGATACTTGATCTGAATGATAAAATAGAGAAGTCACGCTTTTTCTAGAATAGAATGCAAATAAACTGCAAATCTTATATGATGAATATTGCACATCCAAGCAAAGGTTATCATGACTAACTCTATTCCTATTATACCAAATAAACCAAATAGTCACCAAACTTTTACAGAACCAGTCATCAGTCAATTGTTGATACCAAGCATACAGCCAATCAGTTGGGTCTTCAAACACTAGATCAACCAAATTCTCAGACAAACCTAATTTAACCCACAAAGCTCTAGACCATCATCATTGAAGAAACAAATTACAATAAGATTCCAACTTAAATCCACACAAATGACAAGAAGAATTAATTCTGCAACCTCTCCTAAGCAACAATTGGTTGATGCTTGTTGAAAGTGCCTCTTTTTATGGAGATGCTTGTTGACAGCTTTTTTTCTTCTTCTATTTTCTTTTTCTATAAAAAACTACTAATTGAATGCATATTATTAAATATATACTAATAAAATAATTTATAATTTAAGAAACTAACTGAATTTTTTCACCTTATCTTTATACGCGTATTTATCTTTCTATTTCGAATATACATATTTTTCGTTTATTATAATTTGGTCATCAAACCTCATCCTCTAAATTTTAACTAATAATATCTGTACGGTTTAATTTTTAAGGATCACTTTATCCATGATTTGTTCTCAATATTCAACCAATGAATTTAAAAATTAGAAACAAGGGAAATAATTATTTATAAGACCAGAAAACTTGCCCGCATTCATCAGTTTTGTTTTACCAGGCTACTATTTAAAAAATTATACAAGTGACTGAATTTGTTAAAACAAAAAATTGTATTTCTTAGGAAGTGGTTCTAGAGAGACAACTAAAGTTTTGTAAGAAGGAGAGACATCATCTTAACTCTTGATTACTATCCATCCAACGGTTCATATTCATAACCGCTAATCTCAACCGCCCGTGTATTTTGCAAATTATTTATAAAACCATAAAATTTGCTAGCATTCATTAGTTTTGTTTTACCAGGCTACTATTTTTAAAACATGAATTTGTTAAAACAAGAAATTGTGTTTCATAGGAAGTGGTTCTAGAGAGACAACTAAAGTTTTGTAAGACGGAGAGTCATCATCTCAACCCTTGATTATTATCCATCCAACGGTTCATATTCATAACCGCCAATCTCAATCACCCGTGTATTTTGCAAATCCAACCACCTATTTTAATTAAAAATCAATTTAATCTCAACTGTTAAATCAATCAAAATCAATGATTTAGATACTGTCTCCAAATCTTACAAAACTTAAATATCCCTCTAGAACCAAACTCATATTTCATAAACGCACCGCTGGACAAGGTTCTAGAATGATAAATATATTTTAGTAAGAAAGACAGATCTTGTTGATTTTTGTTAAACCAACTACTGATATTGATAAACTTTAATTCCCATGATCAATACTACCAAATATTGGTACAATATTAATAGTTCCCATGATCATACATTCATACTAAATCAATAATATATTTTTAAAGGTTTAAAATTTATTAAATAAAAAAGTAACAAATCTTACTCAAATTGAGTGAACATAAGGCAATATCAGATAACTAAAAATATATATTAAAAATAACTAATTGTCCAACGTCAAATGAGGAACTAGGAGATACAAAATAAAGAATTATCTAACTTGGTAAACGATTACCTGAGTCCTGATCCTGTAATACTTTTGATCTTCCTAATTAGAATTTAGACGCACTATGGTGACCAATTTGAGGTAAGAAAACATTCAAGACCGGAGCCTTTGAAGATAAGTCAATAGTATCCCCTTGCTGGATTGCGTGAGTAACATGATAGCCATCAATATATATTGATCCATCTTGGCAAGACCAAGTGACTTTCATAGACTGATTATGTTTGATGAAATCGTGCAGTAAGTGAGAAGTGGAGCTTGCAGGTTCTATAGGCTCTCTAACCATGTATTGCAGATCACGTGATAAGATTGACATCACATGCCCGCCAGCTGATTGCATTGCAGCCGTGGAGCCAGCAGCTGTTGAAACTCTAAGACCACTTGATCTGGTGTTGATTAGGGGTGAAGCTGGGCTGTGATCATCACTTTCAATTCTGCAATAATGAAATAAAAATAACTCATCAAATATGTACATCAAGATTAAACATAAGTAGTTGATTCAATGAATTGAGGAAATATATATTCTTACCGGAATGAAAATCTAGAAACAGCTGCCGGACTTGAGTGTGCAACCAAAATGTCATTAAGAGCATATGTTGAAAGAGCATGTGAGTTCACGCTAATAGCCATTCTTGTTAATTTAAGAGGGTGTATATGGCCTTCAAGGATGTTGTCAAGTACCTGACATAATCACCATGACCAGTAAATAGTAGTGTACGAAGCAAACTTGTGGGGTGTCAACACATAAAATATTCAGCAACATCTGCTTCAAGAAAACCAGTAAACTGTATCCAAGTTCTCATCGTAACACTTATGGCGAAACACAATAATACACCAAAGTAGCGATTTTCTTATGCACTCCAGAACAAAAGATAACATGAGGCTAACCAAATATTTGGTATGCTCAGTGCTCACACCTAAATACCTCAAATCTTTCATATTATTCAAGAGATACATACATCCAACTCGAGTAAATAACTAAACCTAAACTTTAAACAAAAAACACAGCAGGAGGATATTATTGTTTCAGATACTCTCTCACCCACCGCCAATGCATAATATGAGAATGTCAAGTTTCTGATAGTTATAGCCCAGAATAAGATACTTCATATACAAAATTAAAATCCTGATGATACATTTATATGTTCCAAAAACTTTTAAAAATAATTCTTCTGTATGTATTCCTGATTTAAAATCAAAATATTCAATTTCTCATGCTTGACTTATGATTTTTATCATTTATTGTTTTTCAAGCTAATGAATTTTCTGATTTATTTAAAGCTAGATAATCTAGCCTAGAGTTATCGAATTTCACTCTTCCTCACAAACAAGGATAAGGAAAAGTATGCCTAATGAATGACAAAACACTTGTCACAAATATTTTTCAAATTTTATAAACAATAATAGATCAAAAATTAAACCTTTAAAACTGCCCAACCTGTTCAAAATTTTTAGTTGTAGCCCCACATAGATATCCCGTGCTTCTAGTTGCATCAAATTCATTGCTGCAGTGTTGTACCTGTAGAATGGCAAGGCCAAATTTACTAATTAACATATAAGAGTGGAGCCACAACATGAGAATATCTGGTTTGTGGCTAAACCAAAACTTACCTCGTCACTTTGAGTGGGATCTGAGTTTACTCCCAAAACAGGTATAGAGTCATCCATAAAATGGCTAGCCTGCAGAAGAGTGCCATCCCCACCAACAGTAACAACCAGGTCGACATCAGTTATTGGTTTTGTTAGATCACTTCTTAATATAGACTCGTAATCCACGAACTTGCGCCTCAATACATCCTGACAATAGTTTATTGCGTTTTTGTGTACTGTACATCTGCTATCTATGTAATCCAATACCTGCGATACCATTGAGGATGAAAATAAGACAAAACAAAAAACATGCAGCCAAAAGTGAGATCTCATATCAGATTCTCTTCTTAATATTGCATAAGCTACGGTTTTACCCTAGTTAACTCTTAATTGATCTCTCAATAATGTCACCAAACTTTAAGAGAATCAAACTCAATATCAAAAGCAGTCCAACAAACAAAGACCAAAGAATGTCTATGAAGTTTTTAGTACTTCAAAATCTACTAGATCGTGATCAAAATTTTTTTTTGGCTGCATTAATACCAACCTAAAAGTACATGGGTAAACTCCATAATTGAGAACACAACAAAATCCACACATAAAACTCATGAGGATGATTTCAGAATATATATCCATTCAACCTATTAGTAAGAGGTATTCCATCAAACAGGTAACCTGCATTACCCGCTCAGCATACAATAATGCAAAAGCTACAAACTTTAAGCACTAAAGTCATCAAAGTTCCCAATCACGTAAAATAATCAATCAAAAAACAGAAAAAACGCAGATTTTGGTGTTTGGAAACAAAAAAACCAATCTCGATCAACTTCTACTTGAAAAAAATTTATTCAACAAAACAAAAACAGTAGAGATAAGTGAAGTAGAGAATATTATACTTTAGGGTTAGTGACTCCAGATAACTCTTTATTCCGACGGCTTGAACGTAAATCGAAAGGCTTCAAAAACATCAGCAATCGCTTCTTCGACATCGCTCACTTTTCAGTTTTCACAGTTTCAATCTCTTCTATTCACGATCCATTCGATCAGCAGACACTCTATTTATAGTGCATTTATTGGGTCGGGCCCAGCCCAATTTCACGGGTCGGGTCAACCATAACAATAGACGCGTGAGAAGATGTCATTATCTTTATCCTGTTTATCTTGACCCACCCAAACCCTAATCGGATTGTTCAATCGAATCCGAATTCCGATCGGACTCTCTTTATCGCTTCGTCTTTTGATTTGGGGCGTCCGGATCTCAACTGGGTAAAATTTCCCTATTCAAATCATTTATCAAAATTGTTGTTTTTTTAAGTTTTCAAAGGTTTGTTGTATGTGTACCTAATAATTCGTGATTTGTGATTTGATGAATTTGTTTAATAACTTGTTAGTTTTATGGGGTTAGCAGATTTGTGTTAGAAAAATTAACATATTGGAATGGAGTTGCCTTGTGAAAGCTCGATGAAGAAGCCGAAGAGATTGACGTCTGTAGTATGGAATCACTTTGAGAGGGTTAAAAAGGGTGATACATGTTATGCTGTTTGTTTACATTGTAATAAAAAGCTAAGTGGATCAAGTAATAGTGGGACGACGCATTTAAGGAATCATTTGATGCGGTGTCTTAAACGGTCTAATGTTGATGTTAGTCAGCTGCTTTCGGGAAGAGGAGGAAGAAAGAGGGTAATTCGAGTGTTCTTAGTGTTGGTTTTGATGAAGGGAGGAGAATGGATGGGATAGGTAGTCCTGAGGATAAGATATGATCAGGATCTGAAAGATGAAAACTTTAAATTTTCTGGTGTCAAGTTGGATGAAGAACGCAGTCGACTTGACCTTGCTTATATGATTATAATGCATGACTACCCGCTATCGATGACTGAGCATTCGGGGTTCGGTATGTTTGTTAAGAACCTTCAACCGTTGTTTCAACCGTGCCTAGTAGTGATATTGAAGTTCTTTGTACTGAAATATATTTGAAGGAGAAGGAAAAAGTATATGAGATGATGCAACGATTGAATGGGAAAGTCAGCATTGTGTTGATATGTGGGCTTATCCTGGAACTGCTGGTTACTTTATGTCTGACCGCACACTACATTGATAATGACTGGAAGTTGGGGAAGAAGATACTCAACTTTGTTACCCTGGACTCAATTTACACTGATGACGTGCTCTCAGAAATTGTCATCAAGTGTTTGATGGAATGGAATTTGGAACGCAAACTTGCTGCCATTACGTTTCACGATGTTTTCATGAATGACGATAATGTCATCAAAATAAAGGACTGGCTGTCTCAGAGTAAGCCTCTATTAGGTAGTGGTTTACTGCACGATATGCGATGTGCAGCCCATGCTCTGAATTTGATTGTGGAAGATGCATTTGAAGATCTTCGAGATGTACTTCAGAAAATACGTGGAAGCATTAAGCATGTCAAGAGTTCGCAAGCTGCCCAAGGTAAATTCAAAGAGATCTGTCAACAAGTTGGAATTAACAGTCAAAACTCTCTGCTTCTTGACTGTCCAAACCAGCTGCATTCGACTTATCAAATGCTTAAAACTGCCGTGGAGCACAAGTCGGCATTTTCTCTTTTGCAAATGCATGATGATGCCTTCACAACAGCCTTATCTGACCAAGAATGGGAGTGGGCTAGTGCTATTTCTGAATTTATGAAACTTATCTTTGAAGTGTCGACTGTATTTGCTGGGAATGCATACCCTACTTCTAATATGTACTGCCCTGAAATATGTGATGTCCATCTCCAGTTGACAGAGTGGTGCAAAAGTGAGGATGTGTTTCTCAGTTCTGTGGGTTCAAAAATGAGAGTCAAATTTGACAAATACTGGAGTAAATGTGGTTTGGTTCTAGCTATATCAGCTGTCTTGGATCCTCGATTTAAAATGAAGTTAGTTGAATATTATTATCCACAGATTTATGAAAACGAACCTTCTGACAGAATTAATGATGTATCCCAGGGTTTGAGAAATCTGTTCGATGCATATTCTATTGGTCCGTCATGGTCTTCTGCCGATCAAGGTTTGGCGTTGACCACCAGTAGCCTAGTTAGTTCCAGTAATGACACTCGGGACCGGCTCAGAGGGTTCGACAAATTCGTGCAAGAGAGTGTGCAAAGCAATTTACCTACTGTGTTGATTGATAATGCCAGGGATAGGCTAAAGGGCTTTGACAAGTTTCTCCATGAAACATCCCAGACCCAAAATACAATATCAGAATTGGATAAGTATTTGGAGGAGCCTGTGTTTCCTAGAAGCTTCGATTTCAGCATATTAAACTGGTGGAAAGTTCATACAGCAAGGTACCCAATTCTCTCTGTTGTTGCACGTGATGTTTTGGCGATTCCTATGTCAACTGTTGCCCCGCAGTTGGTATTCAACAGTTGCAGTAAATTGCTAGATCATTCTAAAGCGATTTTAAGCCCAGACACTAGACAAGCTTTGATATGCTCACATGATTGGCTGTGCCCACAACCAGAAGGTGATCATTTTATTCAACAAAAATACATCTGAAAAGTGATAACCTTATTCTTGCACTTACAAACTGTATTTCTTTCATTTCAGCTTTGACATCCTCAATCTGATGCGTTGTTTGAGAAAACTTAAGATGGGCTTGGGAATGTTTATCAGGCTGTCTCTAATTATGTGTATGAAGCTTGGATAGCAGTTTGTAGTATTGCAAGGTTGCCATTGGCATGGATATCCAATTAGTATTATCACGTGATCTCATGGAGCAACAAATAGGCCTTGCGAGACCTCTTAAATAATCTTCATTCATGTTCAGATTCTTCAGCTAAAGAAGTTAAATAGGAATGCTTGGGGTAAGTTTAAATACAAGTTTTGTTGTCGAATGTCAGGAGTAGAGATTGTACTGTCAGTGTTACAGTGAGTGTGTGTTGAATGGATGTTTTATTAATTTAAGTTGTGAATATGGAGTTGTTTTCACAATTTGAGATGGCCTGCTGCAGCATCCCAAATCTTTGAGATTTGATTATAGAATATAATCGAGTTGAAAAATGGAAAACGATATTATAAGAAGTCATGTTAAGAGTAAGAACCATAAGAATCAATAATTGTTGAAGACTCAAAATGTTGTTGAAGTTATCTCAACTTGTATTAAGCGTGAGTATGTATTGCTAACTGACAACTTTAAGAGTTTAAGTTATTATCTTAGGTGAGATCGAATCATATATGCTCCCCAGCATCCGGCGCTGGATCAATCTAATGCAACAAATCATTGGGTTAACTTTATGTTTCAAATGAAAAACATGTGGTGTACCTAATATTGCGAGCATCGAAATGACATTGATTTGATGTTTTTCACAATAACTTCTATATAGAGTTAAGGGTTAATTTCAGATGATAATTTATATAACAAGCCATTTTCACAAAACCATATGTATATTGTATATTACATTCGACCATCCGTATAACGTTTATCATTCTTATACAACCACTTATCACTAGTTCGTCAAATATTCCGTTAAATATATTAAATTTTGAATATAAAAATAGTATTTTTATTAACTTCACCACCTTTATAATCACTTCGGTTACTATATAACCACCTCTCCGTTAACTGGGATAGTTCTTGGTAACGTTAGTAATTATAAAGGTGGTCGAATGTACTATTATAATATACAAATTGTTTTGTAGAAAATGACATATTATAACAGTGATCATCTGTAATTAACCTTAAATTTAATTGTAATATTTGCCAAAACAACATATTTTGACCGGCGACTAATTTTTGTTTTTTGATTAAAAGAGTACAAAGACTCGGAAGGTACATAAGAGAGGACTTAATTCCAATCGACCAGCGAATGGAGACCTCGAACACAAAATAAAATTAATCTAAGCGTAGTGTGAACGAGGTACTTCGCCTCAGTACCAAAAAATGGGCGAACAAATGACCTGAAAAGTAAAGTGCGACCATGAAGACTATCGTCCGAAACGGCAGTGATAATAAACAGATGACGACTTTGGACCTTTAACTAGATAATTTCGGATGGAAAGCTGACATTGACTTTAAGTGATCGGTTCAAACGAAAGGAAAATGAACCGGACGGAAATTAGGACACGTGTTAGCTGTCTAGATTGGGGACACTATCTGCTGAGAAGAACACCATGTAGCATAAGAAATTGGACACGTGTCGGAAAGTTAGGAAACCATGAAATGACTCAGATTGAGCTCGAAGGACGCCACTCGACGGTCAGCAGCTGAACAGCGACAGCCGGACGAAAAATGACACCACCGGCAACACATCACCGGCGGAACGAACCAAGCGACAACCACTGTGCCACTGCTCCAACAGCTGCCCAAAAACCGAAACCAAAATAGACCCACTGCGCCACTGCGCCAACAGCTGTCCAAAAACCGAAACCAATACAGAGCTACTACTCCAACAGCAGAGCCACTGCGCCAACAACAGGCAGAGCCACTGCGTAAACGAAGTTCAAAAATCGGCAGGCAGAGCCCCTACGCCAACAGCAGCCCTAGCAACCGAAACAGATAGACAACAGCCACTGCACCACTAAAACAACCGCGACGCAACCAGCTTAAAAGACAAAAGCAACTTCGACGGCGAGCAGAGCAGCAGAAACAGACACCAGAGCAACGCAAACACCAAAAGCGAACCCAGATGACCCCACGACGGCGCAAAAGGAAACAGAACACCGGATAGCAAAAACGGCAGTGGAAGATCGTTACGGTGAACCAGCCGCCCATGCTAGCCGAGGGAGATCCATAGACCACCCACCAAACCCTCGGAAATAGACCTCCCTGCAACATCCGCCAACCTGCTAGCATCCATTCTTAAGAAGAAACAGAGACAGACGACGAACGAGCGGTTGGGAGAGAGCGTCCGTGTAGAGAGCGATTGTAGAGGACCGGTGACTAATTGATCTAGGTGTATTAGTTCTGAATCCAATTGAAAAGATGTTACACTATTATTTTAAAAATTATTAATTTTATAATAACATTTCTCAAAATACGAGATAATGACAAAATGGATTAATTTTTTAATCCTTTGATTAACGGATCCGCTGAATTAGAGGAGTACCAAATTTCAACATGATTTACCAATTTAAATTTATCGATTAGGGGTTGAGATCATGTGAGACATGATATATATATATACACATGTAAGATAAGAGGACAAAATCTGAGTCATTGATTTTAATAAATCGACGGTTGCGATTAAAGTTGAGTTTTAATTAACCTAGGCGGTTAGATTTGTAAAAAACACGGGAGCGGTTGGATTTGACGGTTATTTTACTTTAAATCTCAACCGTTAAGTTATAATTAATGAACGATCGAGATTGTGTCCTACCGTCTTACGAAAAGTTAATCGTCCTCCTAGAACATTACGATTAGAATTAGAATTAATTCTGTTCGGTAAAATCGATTGATTCAGTCTTTACGATTTCTTAGTAAACAAGTACTATAATTTTTTGGTTCGGTAATTTATTGATTTATCGAAAATTAAATATAAATTTATTTATATATGTGGATAAAAACAAACAAAATATATATTATTTTTAAAATATACTAAATTCGATAAATTCGATAAATTGGCCTACTTTTTCAGATTTGCTTAACTCGCTTTATGACAATCAGTTTACTTTTACGATTCAACTCAATTAACGAGAAATCAGCTGACTTGATCCTTGCCTGAGATTGCATCTTCTCCAAATCTCGGCCGGACTCTCTTCGGTGAGACTCTCTATACTTTTCTTATTAATAAGCGCCTTCCTTCGTAATTTTAGCATAAATAAAGCAGCAGGGCTTCAATTCTGTCTTTATTGTTGTCGTGTTTGATCTTCAATTTGCACGCCACATGTTTGTGGAAATGCTTCTTCTGTTCACTTACAAACTAGTTAAGGTTTTCAAACATCAAATGTTTCTTTAGTTTCCCTAGCCCCAATTAGTATCTCTTAGCTTCTAATAATGAGCTGTGGGATGCCTCCAACCCATTGTAGTGAATCTCCATTTACTAATGTCAGCGGTTGATGTATGCACAAACCACTTTTTCTTTGCGGGTGTTACCGGTGGTTTGTTGGAATTGCGCTATACGCCAGGTTTTGATTATTACAAACGGGTAGTTTTAAATGTTGTCGATATGATATTGGAAAAAAAGCAGAATACATTATCCCATTTACCTAGTTTGATATCCAGGTCCGTACATGGAATTAGTGATTATAGTTTTCTTGACCTTCTTGAGCCTATGCTCAATTCTTGAGTCATCGACAAGTGATTGTATACCATGGGCTCAAATTATCTATGATTTTGCAGTTGGTGATGGGACATATTTAATATATGCTTTATAATGAGTATGTCGGAATCACATTCTGTCAGTAGTCCTCGGAGAATTCTCAGCTTGTCAAAGAGAAGAACAAAGGTAGCGTTTGTAGATACAGATGACAAGGTTTCTCAGGTTGGTGTGTCTCAAGATCAGAGTCCTAAACCATCTGAAGTTTATGGATTTGTGGGTTCAATAACTACCATTGTTGCCACAGGTTTCTTTCTTACTTTAAACCTTATAGGTTCAATAACTACCGTCTGGCTCATTTTCCAAATTGAAACACAGAAGGGCATGAAAATGTTTTAATTCTCATTCTAGAAAATTTTAACAAAATCTGTTGTCTTATTCTGATGCAAGCTAGTGAGAAACATATTCACTCAGATAATCGCATCTTATTGATTGCAGTTATTTTCTTAACATGGGCGTATCTCCCGGAGTCTTGCCTACATTATCTTGGGATCCACTATTACCCTAGCAAGTAAGTATGAATCACTTTTATTTTACATTACCCTCCACGTTGATCATAGATAATCTAAAAAGGAACGTAATGAGTCTAATGACCTTTTACTACACAGTTTGCCACAAATATAAACACTGTCATTAGATTATATCATCAACATCTACCTGCAGTAATAACTTGTGGGAGAATGCCAATGATCTCTTTCACAGCTAATCTGTTTTGTTTGCAGGTACTGGGCGTTGGCAGTGCCAGCTTTTACCATAGTGTTTATATTATCAGCTCTAGGCTTTTATCTTGGACTCAATTTCATGCAGACACCTCCCCCGACCTCAATGAACACAATATTTGGTGAGAATCATGACTACAATATAAGTTGCCCCTTATATAACGTTAAAACTGTGATGATCACAATGCCAACCTTTGCCTTTGCAGACGAGTACACCCGTGAGCCTACCAATCTACGAGGCATCAGCAGATGGAGAAGAGCAGCCAATTGAATCTATGTATGATATTGGCATCCATCACATTAACCACCTCATGTTTGCTGATTCCGAGCAACATTTTGAATAGGTTTAGGTAATGTGGTGCCACGCATTTCTGTTGGACGAAAAAAAAAGTCAACAGAATAAGTAAGAGTTTTTGTTGAATAGGGTTAGGATCGTTCTAAGAGCTTTAATTATTCCTCCCCATTGAGTTTTATAGAGGATGATGGTTTTCCCAAACTCCGATTCCTTCTCAATGTGGCTTCACTTTTAATCGTTAATCGTCAATATCACCATTTCCGCTTTACATACCGTATAAATATTTTAGGATTTTTGTAATATGTCCACATTTTGGAATAAACTTGTTCTACATTTTGTTATCTTTAATAAAAAACTGACTTTAAATTTCAATCGTCAAATTATCAAATCAACGATTCTTATTAAATATTAATCAAATAGAGCCACACATTTTAGTTTCTTGAATGATTCTGTAATGTAATTGTTCTCCAAAGTTATAATATCAAATTGAAAAATCAATTTCAAACGATATCTGTCATCATTCAAAGAAGTAAGAATCCTGATTAGTATTAATTTTAAATTATTTTTTACAATATATTTATCCATCACCTAATATAAAAATACATTAAAAAATAAAAGAGATAACGTGAATGAATAATCAGCTAAGCTGTTGATTCAAATCAACATAAAATCGGCCTCCCAACTTCAAATCGATTCGATCGACAACCAAAACCCTCACAAATCTAATCTCTCTTCTGCGCTCTTTACGACGACGTCTCATCGCCATGAACGACGGCAACATCAACATCTACCCTAAAATCCAACTCGACGACTATCAGCCCAGATTCATATCTCACCCCCAAACGGTATCCCTTCTTTTACTCAATTTTGTATTGTTTGATTGTTGCCGAGGGTTTACGTTATTATAGAAAGAAGCCTCTTTTGATTGTATGATTGATGAAATTTGCTCAATTGTTTTAGGTTTACTGTGTGTTTGTATTTGTTTGATTTCATCATCAATCACTTTATGTATTTTGTTATTTTTCTGAATATTTGATGATTAACTAATTTTAGAGGATGAAGCTATGGCTGATCATGAGTATTAGCCCCGCGGAACTTAAAGTCTAACGTGATGTAGATGAGAATTGAATTGATCAACAAATAGGAATGATCAAGTTAGAATTGATGAGCTGCTCCGTCCAAAGTCTTATATTGGTTTTGGTGTTTAGGTAGAATACATACATTTGAAGGAACCACAACTATGCTTTTGACACACCTTTAATGAGCCGAAGTTCATCTTTAAGGAATGTCTTTCTTTCTTTCTTTCATTGCTTATGTAAATAGGGAATGCATTGAATACATATACGATTAACTTTTTTGATCTAGCTGGTAATAATTGATGTTCCAACTTCTATGTATTGAGGGTCAAATCAAATTTGCTGTTTTTTCGTAATTCATTACATACTCTCGTCTGTTAATTCACATACTGTAAGATACTAATGTTTGTGCATCAGGAATGTCGAGAACAATATGAAGATAACAAACTGGAGCTAACTGATGATGATGGTGCTAGTGAAGAGAATAAAGATGGTGTTAGTGATGCCCCTAAATTTGATGATGTTGATCAAAAATCATGTGCCAGTCCTCAGAAAAAGGGTAAGCGTTTTTATTATGGATCTCCACTTTCTGAGGAAACAGGGCACTGGATACCTGTATCTGTACCCCCCATGCCTGAAAGTGGTGACGGTGAATGGAATTTGGGGCCTTCCATGGACGGAGGTTATTTCCCAGATGGTGACTTGGGTTGGGATCAGTTCCTCTCTGAAAACAAACAACTGACAATGTGGGATGTGGTTACTGAAATGTTACTTGCAGCGCAAGGGCAAGTAACTTCTCTTGCTTCTGGAGATATTGGTAGACGTGGGATTTCTTGGTTGTCTGACCAGCTTCTCGAGCAAGCATGGAAAGAAATGGCTCAAACTCTCACTGAAGCGAATAACAATATCGTGCAAGAAATTCTTGTGGCTGAACCTCCAAGATGGTTACCAGACAGCGCTGCATCTGCGTGCATGCTTTGTAGCATGCGCTTTCATCCAATCTTGCGCTCAAGACACCATTGTCGCTTTTGTGGCGGATTATTCTGTAATGATTGTTCGAGAGGTAGAAGTTTGTTACCTGAAAAATTTCGCTCCTGTGATCCTACGCGGGTTTGTGATGTATGCTGTGTGCGTCTTGAGTCCGTTCAACCATACTTGATGGACCAAGTAAGTCGTGCTGCTCAGTTGCCAACTCATGATTTGACAGACCTGAGTACTCTTAGATCATGGCTTAATTTTCCGTGGGGCAATTCTATGGAATATGAGATATATAAGGCCACCAACACTATTCAAGGTTATAACAAGGTAAACCAATGAATTTAATTTTAGTATATGACCATCTTTTCTCTTCTAACTAAATGTTATTATTATTTATTTTATTCTTTCTCACTGACCTAAAGCTGGTATAAAGTATAAACAGTGTTTATTAAACTGTACTTGAACTTTTTATATAGGTTGGCTCACTAATGCCTGAAAAGGCAATACCACATAGCATTTTAAATCAAGCAAAAGGTCTTGCAATCCTCACAGTTGCGAAGGTTGGAATGGTGGTTACTTACAACATAGGTACAGGGATCGTTATTGCTCGTAGAGAAGATGGGTCATGGTCGGCTCCGTCGGCTATCTCAACCTTTGGTATGGGTTGGGGTGCTCAGGTAACTTGTTTAAATTTATTTTCCATGAATCAACATGGATCCACTACTTGCAGTTTTGAAAATCATAAGTGAGAAGGCGGTGTTCAAGTGGCTGTTTGGATCTTATTGCATCTAAGGCGGTTATGAATCTACATATTTAGTGGTTTATTTAAAGCATGAAGTATAATAATTTTGCATTTAGTGGTTGAAAGTTTAGATTGAAGCTTCAGTAGTACCATTTACATTTTTATTTAAAAGCTAATGTTGCTGAAAACTTTCCCAAAATCATGGCCTTTTGAACTCAGGGAAGTTTCCTTGCAAACCAGTAATAGCAATCTAATTGTGTGGTTTTCAAAATAATCTGTGGCATTCCACGTTCCCTTTGTCCAGAACCGTCGGACAACATCTTATAATAACAATTAACAATTTCATAAAAGTACAAAGGTATCATAATCCATAGCAAACTAGTTTGCATTGAAATTTTTAGTCTCTATCTGTGGCCTTTGAATAGCTTTTCTTGCTCCCAGAAAGTATAAATTAACAGTATTTTTCTATGTAACTGTGATTACAGGCAGGAGGGGAATTAACCGACTTCATCATTGTTCTAAGAACTAGAAGTGCTGTTCAAATGTTTAGCGGAACTGCTCATCTATCAGTTGGAGCGGGTATGAGTGCAGCTGTTGGAGTAATTGGACGCGCTGCTGAGGCTGACATACGTGCTGGGGATGGCGGTTATGGTGCCTGTTACACATACAGCTGCAGTAAAGGTTATCAAGAACTAAACTCTGACCTACCATATGTTTGACTTTTTTACATTTGAAAATAGCTTCTATCTTCCTGAAAGGCTGAAACCTCCATAGTTATTGACACATTATATTTTGATTTCAGGGGCATTTGTTGGATGTTCTTTTGAAGGAAGTATGGTGACAACTCGCAGTAGCGAAAATGGCAGATTCTATGGTAGTTCCTCAATAAATGCATCAGACATACTTCTCGGTTCTTTGCCGAAGCCCCCAGCAGCTGCCGGTCTTTATCTAGCCCTTGAGGATTTATACAAGAAGATTGAGGCTTGATTGAACATAGTACATCATATTTGAGCATCTCATGGATATGGTGGAAAAATCCACTGATCAAGAGTTGTATTATCGCACCTAACCTGCATCTCTGTACATTCCTCATTAATTTCTCCCAGTCGGTTTCAAGTACATATCAGGAAAGTAGAAATGGACCATGATCTACTCTTTCTATTGGTCTTGGCTGTAAATATGTGTACTTGTCAAACTTCAAATTCTTATATCAATTATTTGTGATTGCTACATGTTACCTTGTTTTGCCCCCTGTGCTTCTGGTCTTTAATTAGAGTTGGTGTTGAATAGTTTCAATAAATACTCACTTTCTTATGTAAAATATAATTTACTCATAAAAAATAGTATTTACTCGTAAAATAATTAGTATTTACTCATAAAGAGTTGAGTTCTAGAGAGACATAAAAATTTTGTGAGACATAAGGACGTAATCTTTGCCGTTAATTTGATTAATTCAACGGTTGAGATTAAAGTTGGTTTTTAATTAATTGAGCGGTTGGATTTGCAAAAAACACGGATGGTTAGTGATTGACGGTTGCCAGTATCAACCGTTGAATTGATAAAAATCAATGACTGAGATCATGTCCTTCCATTACTAAAAGATGTGTCCTTCTTGAAACTTTCACTACTCATAAAATACTCAATAGATACTCTTATCTCAAGTAAAATGTGTTTTAACGATATAAATTTATAATGGGTGTGATAATGTAACGCTTATAGGTCAAATTGCTAACAATTCATTAGCCATTTTTTATAAATTAGTCATTTATTTAACTGATTTCTGAATTAAGATAAAGAGGGATATTATATTTTTGTGAGACGAAATCTTAAACGTTGATTTGATTAATTTGATTGTTGAGATTAAATTTATTTTTATTAAATTGGACAGTTGGATTTAACTGTTTCATGAGCCATTTTTTATAAATTAGTCATTTATTTAACTAATTTTTGAATTAAGATAAAGAGGGATATTATATTTTTGTAAGACGAAATCTTAAGCGTTGATTTGATTATTTGATTGTTGAGATTAAATTTATTTTTATTAAATTGGATAGTTGGATTTAACGATTATTTTGAATTTAAATTCATCCGTTAAATAATTAATAATCAAAAATTGATATTATGTCATGAAAAGATATACATCCTCCATCGTTATCATTGACATCTTTAACCCTTGTGGTTTCGGAAAATATTGATTAAATCCTTCACAAAGACTGTTGATTAAACCCTTCGGAAAACTCTTGTGGTTTCGGCGTCTTTTGTCAGAAAACTATCCGTTGACTCAGTTGATCATGCTTTAAATAAAGAAATTCCAATAATATACTTATCAAATAGTATCACTAATCTTAATATGACTTTATTCTTGTTCAATTGTGCTTGAATTATCCAGAAACTCATAACCCAAACTTTTAATCTATCACTACAAACTCAACAAATCAAACATTTCTCAACATCAATCTTTAATTGATTTCGTTATTGGATTATGATATTATTAGACTAGTTTTTTAGGGTCGAGAATTAGATTTAAAGCATATTAACTTAGTCAATGACCCGCCATCAGGGGTGGTAGCCTGATGGTGGGGAATCTGACAAAGAATCCTCAGGTCAAGGGTTCGAATCCTGGCCTCACCATTTATTCAATCCTCCCTTGTGGGAGGTTGTTGCTTTCCTCCTGCCTCGTGCATGGAGGCTCTTCGCCCCCTCCACCCATGCGTGGAGGCTCTTCTCCTATATTCCTGTTGTTCTCTTGGAGGGTCGTTCTTCATCTATGCGGAAGAGACATGCATGCTTGATGCTGTCGATTATGGGTTGGATGTCCGTTGCTGTGACCAGAGCTTCAAATGATTAGAATAGATATCATGTATACGATCTCTATGAATTGTGCCCAATGTAACCGCTATCGAAAAAAAAAAAAAAACTTAGTCAATGACCAGTTTTCCAGTAAAAGACCCCGAAACCGGCGGAGGGGTATCAAGATTTAACGATTTTGAATTGATGAGTGGTTATCTCCACACAAAAATTGAAGGAGTGGTTTCGTTAAAATTAAGCTATTGAGAGGGTGGTTTTCAGCAAAAAACCCTATTAAATAATTCAACGGAGAAGATTTAATCAAAAAATAACTTGCAAATCCAACCATCCAGTTTAATTAAAAATTAACTTTAATCTCAGCCTTCAGATTAATCAAATCAATGATTACGATTGTGTCATTTTATCGTACAAAACATATTGTGTCTCTTGATTTTAACCCGTAGTTGGCGAAATGTGAAAATTAAGTATAAAAATATAGAGAATAAAAAGGTGGATAATAGATTTGAAGATTCAAATCCAATTTCTTTATAATTTAATTTTTAGTCATTAAATTATTAATAATTGACGAATTTTATGTTTTAAGAATATATGATTATTATTCTTGAATCATTTTCTAATAAAATAACTCTAAAACTATCCAAACAGATGACTCACGTGCATTTCACGTGCAGTGTTCTCCTTCCAATCCATCGACATTGCTGAGCCCTAATTCTCATAGTGAGAGGGAGATCGAAGGCGGGAAATCGGCGGAGGGAAAATCAGCCTTCAGTTTTTGAGTACCTTTCCGTCACCATCGACTCCACAAAAAATGTCAACCCTTGACCTCCTCGAAGAGATTCAAACACTCGTCTGCGACAGGCTTCAAGTGGTAAATCAAAAATCTCTTAGTCTATCCATTTGCCCTTTTTTACATCTTTCTCAATTTCCAAACAATGGCTTATTATGATTTTTATGGTCACTAGTTTCTTCTTTTGAGATTATTTGTAAGCAGTGTTTGTATATTTCTTAATGGTTCGTAAGTACTCACTTTACTTTGTGTTTATCCGGTGCAGAAGTTACAAATTGTCATGTTGCTATGCGTTTCATACTTTACGAATGTCGCTAAATTACAAATGTTTGTGGTAATACTATTTTACGAATGTTTGTCTATTATCTCAGGTTTCGTACAAGTGGCTGAGTCGGAATTATTCCTTGCCGTCAAATATTGCTAAGAGGTGGTTTATATACCAAGTATTTATTACCTTATAGTTTGCAAATAATTGAATTTTCTTCTTATGGAACCTGCCGTGATGTTACTATGTTTATTTTATCATTATCAGATCACTTCAGGAATATGTTGACAAGTATGGACGAGGATCTAAAGTAATATATGCTTTGTCCGGCTGGCTGAAGAGTGATCCTGCAGCTTATAAAATACAGCTAGTCTCTGGAACCAATTTGGAAGGTCAATTTCAGTGACACACTTATTATGTAGCTTTGATTGTGGTAATTCGTATCAGGTAGCTGATAAACAACTTGTTTTGCGATATAAGTGAACTATATATATGACTTGAGCCACGATTATGCATTTAAAGTAGTATAATATTAACCCATAAGGCCTAAGAAGCATGCATTCTGGAGTAATTAGCAGTTAGTTCATCATGGATGTGTGGACTTTTTTCTTCCATGAACTGGGGTTTATATTATTTTGTTTTGTCCAATTAGAATCTAAAGTTGAGTTTGAAGGGAACTGCTCCGTCCAAGTCTATAGTGTTCAAGCTTCTTTGCCTAAGGATCCAGCAACGTTGTGGAACACTGACTTAATTCAATCAGAGGAGCTCTATAAGCAGCCAGCTGCTGTAATTAATTGCTTAAGAGATAATAGGTATTGTGAAACCAACTTTTTTAGTTTATAATACTACAATAGTTAATCAAATAGCTAATAATGATAACTAATCATGCATGAGGAGCATACTCTAATTTCCTTGTGGTCATCTTCCATTCGACAGGTTTGGTGGAATATCCAATTCGTCAGTTCAACGAACTGCTGACGGAATTTCAGTCAGCATCTCATGTCATCAAGCTAAAGATGTACTCAATAGCAACGTATTCTCAAAGACTATTACCTCATTTTCTCAGCAAAGCAAAGTACCAGAAGCTAAAGATGAAACCAATGTACAGCCATCTAAAATGGCTGAAAATGAAAAAATTGCTACAAAGTCTGCTGGAATACATGAGCGCCTAGCAGATAAGCAACGCCTTCCTCACTCGACTTCTAATAAAAAGAAGGGTCAGAGTGATACTCTCAATTCAGAGAATGGGAAATCATTGTCCAGTATGTGGGGACGTGCACCTACAAAAGTAAACCCAACATCTCCAACAGAAGAAACTACGAGCTCTGTCCCTCCAAGTGGTTAGATTTCATCATTGCTTACTTTTCATAGTATTTCTTTTGTTGTCGTCTTCTGGACGGCAAATAAAAGACTTTTCTCCTCATTTCTTTAACTGTACTCTGCCATAGTCTGTATCTGCATTCACATTTTTACTGATATTATTAAATTTGACTCCTGTCAACTATCACTACTTTTCTGCAGATGCTCAAACTAAAGCTAGTAAAATATCAGAGTTTGGTGGCAGTGATGATGAAGGTGATCAGGTTAATGTTAAAAGATCATCTCAGAAACAAGGAAGACATAAAAGAAGAGTTGTGCTTGATTCATCTGAAGATGAAGATGAAAATGAGAATGCAATTAATTTGTCATCACCTGATGTTCCGCAAGAGAAATCACGTTCCGGCCAGAAACAAGTATTATAACTTCTCATGGGACAGAACCGAAAATTGCTGATGACAGTGATAAAGAATGTAGACCAATTTTGAAAGAGGAGAAGAAAACTGAAAATAAAGATTCGGTTGGCAAGAATGTTTCTGAAGCTTCTTTGGGAGAATTGAAAAACCAGGGTCCTGAAAATATTGTCAAAAGAAAAGCTAATCAGACTTATCCAGCTCCCGCTTCTCCCAAAAGGAAGAAAGTACTGAAGACCCACATTGATGAGAGGGGGAGAGAAGGTATGTCTTTTTCGAATATCATTGAACCAGTTCAAGTTTCTTCTGTCATTGGCTTCTTAGAAAACCAAACACCTTCACTTACTAAAGAATTTTAAGAGCCCGTCTATTCAAGTGTACTTCCTAAGCTGAATTGTGTGTAATAATTTGTGCTTAATATGTTGCCACTTAAATCAGTGATGTCATCTGCTGGTGTGAGATTTTATGAGACTGCAACAGATTGTTAGTACAAATATGCATGAATCTGAATGCAAATGAACTCTTAGAAACCTCCAACTTTTTCTGGAAAATAGTTGGTTTTATACGTTTCTTGCATTTCACAATGGAATTGCATTTAAGTTTTTTCTTATATTACCAGTTACTGAAGTAGTTTGGGAAGGCGAGGATGAAAAGAAAAAGTCAGATGAGACGAGTACAATCAAGAGAACTGATGGAAGCAAAGATCAGAGTACCATCAACAGGTTTGCTCAATGAATCTATATGTTCGGTTTTTTTATTCTTTTATATTTATCCTCATTAAGAAAATTAAAACTATACGTCTCCTTCATGAGAATCCAAAATAGGTAACTACCACTCCCTTGCATTTGGCACTCTTAATCAAACTATCTTTTAGATGAATCTTGGACTATATTAAGGTTACCATGTTTGTTTGGTCTGGGGTATACGCTGATGAATTGCTTATTCACTAGCTGCTTGTTTTTTTCTTCTACTCATTTGTTTGATCGACTTTATATACCTGTAATTTGATACTCAGGCTGCCTGATAATGGTTTATAACTAAATCATCAAGGTTATATAAAGAATATTATAGATCTATCTGGTGTTGCATTGTAGACAAAACATCATCTCTGCAATCGCACTGTTTTTGACAAGGGAAGATTATTTTCCCCTATTTTATTAACGAATGACCATAAAATTTACATGGAGATAGTAATACATGTGTATCAGCTGGATTCACTTGTGAGGATATTCTCTAATGCCCTTGTCTTCTCAGGCCCATCGGACAAAATAAGAAATCACCAGCAGTAGGAAACTCAGCTCCATCTAACCCATCAGGTAAAGCAGGAAACAAAAAGACAACCAATTCAAAAGACCCAAAGCAAGGCAATATTATGTCGTTTTTCAAGCGGGTTTGAAGTGAAAATCATCTTTATTGTCTCGTACGCTTGTGGGTAGAAAGTGAACTGTGATGAGCTCTTATTAGTTATACTCTTCGAAAGTGGTTGTATAAATACTGCATTCATTGTTCTTGCCTTTTTGTTTATGGTGCATTTTTTGTGCTCAACTTCAGCACACCACTTCAAGCCTTGTATCTAGTTCAGATTTCTCAGTGCTATTTGACGCTAATAGTCTGTGCTTGCACTCGTCAGTTAATTCTTTAGCATCTGAGAGGACCTAGAAAAGCCTGGTCTTTCTAGACATTGCAACAAAGGCATTGCAAGTATCCATTTAAGCACAATGCAGCAATTGAGAGTTAAAAAAACCACATTTAAATGTTTGTGTTAGACAGACATTTAGATTTTTAGCCAGCACTGGAGGGGATAAACAGAACTGATATCTTAGTTTTGACTGATCTTCAACAACGGTCATTCCCACTTTGAGATTTTTTATTTGGGAAGCTTAGTGGATGAAATTGTAATGAATTAGTTTCGAGACCTTGTGTTTCATTATCAGTTCATTATTCTTGCATTAATTTTTATGGGTAACTGCTGAATTGATTGGATCGGATTGGATTGAGCTTTATCAGCGGATTTAGTTTGAAATATATTAGGCCAAGGATTTAATTAGATTAAGTTGAAGGGCTCTTGACCGGCTAACTCAACTTGATTTATTAATTCCTATAGTTATATTTAATGAAACTTTATCGTAATTCAAATAAAGATACTAGAAATTAAGCACTAGCTCTTGATCGATCAGTTTAGCTCGCTTGATAATTAATCTGTCTGACAAATAGAAGTCTATTCATGTTGTGTTATAGATAAATACTAGTTGCAAGGGATTGTGCTAAGTTGTTCTAGTATCATAGCACTGAGAAGACCTTCACGCCTGTTTATTGCATCGACATGCAAACCTGATTATTATGAACAACAATAAATCCCTCATTACTGCTTTTTGACTACTGATTTACTGAATTCTTGTTTACAATTCCCTGAAGATTCAATCACTACTTGCCGCTTTGTTGAGTCACATGAGGATTATCAAATTTGACAAGTACAACGACGCGCTTCAGGTACCAGCCGCGCAACATGAAGCATCACGCGGTCGACATACTTGAGAGTTGAGACATAGAGTCATGTTTTTGGTAAGATGGCGGTAAAAAATCTCCTGAATTGTTACAGAGAATACAAAAGGTACATTTTATTTTTCACATCCTTGTAAATTGTTGTATTGAATAATAGAACTTAGCTTTGTTGTCCAGCCCTTCGCATAATACTAACCTTAGTTTTGTTGTCCAACCTTCTTCACAGATCACAAACCTTAGCTTTGTTGTCTAGCCCTCTTTACAGAACACAAACCTTAGCCTTGTTATTCATCCCCATCACAAAACAATAACCTTAGCTTTGTTGTTCAACGCTGTTCACAGATATAGTCACCCTTATCCTTTGATTCTAATATAGTTCTTCACATTTAAAACATGAGTATAAACAAAAACAAAAAATAAAAAAAACTCATTTATTTCTCGTCCAATGGTATTTGCCATATGATCATTTCCGACGATTAATAGGCAAAAGAGCATTTTCGCAAGCACTCCAAGGCAGATAATTATGCCAATTTATATTTTATGTGACAAGAATAAAATCTTGTCTAATATGTATTTGCCACATAAAGTTATATGTGAAAGACAATAAGAGTTACAAAAACTCATTTTGAGATATATGTAAATACTACAAGCTTTGACGATTTTCAATTTGTTGTGTTTAGTCAAAAAATTGTAGAGGTGTTTTTGTATAGATGCCTTCATTTTGATGTGTTTTGATGGAATATTTCCCTTCTTGTTGTATGTGTTTTCACCATTTTTTGTTCATATAGTAGTGTGTGTTCTCACCATTAATTTTAGGAAAATGGATAAAAGTTGGATTGATGTGATGAACGTTACTTTGAGGGGATCAATAACTTCATCAGTTTTGTTAGCCAAAATACAAATGAACGGAAGCATCGTCCTTGTCCTTGCAAATTGCAATTACTGTAAATTGCACGGTGAAAAGCACACCAAATGGGATATATTGGCATTTGCAACGACACGGTATTTTGAGAACATACACCACATGGACCTAACATGGTGAATCTTTTTAAGGCCGATCAAACTCTCATGATGATAGATAGATTAATGGAGGTAAATCCCACAATGAATATTATTCATGATGCTTTTCCTTTTCGAGATCATTTTGAGAATGTTGGTGACGTGATGATTGATAATGAAGATGATTCATTTGGAAGGGTTGCTTATGACAAGTATTGTAGATTTGTAAATGAAGCTCAAAAGCCTCTATAAACTGATAGTCATAAAACTGTGCTTGAGACTGTTTTGAAGGCAATGCAAATGAAAATTGAGAACAAATGGTCTGATAAGAGTTTCAATGATCATTTGCGACTCACTAAAGAATTGCTTCCAAAGGAAAACAACTATCCAAATTCTTATCAAGATGTTGATTTTTTTGAAGGACTTGGGTCTAGAATACGAAGCTATACACGCGTGCGAGTATGGGTGTATATTATTCTATGCCAAGCATAAAGATTTGGATACTTATCCTGTGTGCAGTGAATCTAGATATGCACATAGTGAAGGTAATAGTAGGCGGATACCAAGAAGAGTGCTGTGATACTTCCCATTGACTCCAGGGTTAAAAGGACTTTACATATCGCCTCGAATAGCAAAGGAAATGAGGTGGAATGCCGAAAGATTTATAAGTGTTAATGATATTTGACATCCTGCTGATGGAGAAACATGGAAAAACTTTGACATAAATTTTTTTGAATTTGCTAATGAGGTTCGTAATGTACATCTTGGACTAGCAACCGATGGTTTTAATCCTTTTAGAGCAGATGGGATTCATCCAGCTTTAGCAGCTGTGTCCAATCTTTTGTCACACGCAATAGGTTGCTTTGTGAGAGAGCAAGTTCCCGTACTCGCATCGAGTTTTCAAAAATTGCCAAAAGAAATAAATGCAATGAAAATCATCTTAGAGTAAGATAAACGCTTATGCTTACAAATTTCTTAGTTGATATCTAAAGTAATAGTTCTCATTCATTAAAATTGTTGTTGAATTCAACTTTGTTAATGATTTTGTCCATTTTATAGCGTTCTATGTTGACAATATTTTAATCTTACAAATTTCCATGTTTGGTTTTGGTTTCTTACACTTCATCATTATGTTACACATGATTGACTATTGATGTGCTTATATGGAAATTTTCAAACCGGTGGTTCTAGCTACTTAAATAGCTTCTATATGTTCTTTGTAGCTTAAAATTCAGAGTATAGTATTTATTCATTATGTTAAGGATCTCACAAATGTGGAAAGGAATAAGAGTTTGTGACGTTATTTTGTAATCAACTCATATTTTATGAAAGTTTTTGTTTTCATTATAAGTATTGATTTAGGTACTTGTCTTATTAACCTTGAAATATTTGTAGGCGTTTTTTGATGATCTCGATCCATCGGTGGAGTGGTTGAGTAATTTTATTCAGATGAGAGCTTCGTCAGTTTATAATAATCGGAAACACTCTTGCAAAGAGCATTTTGAAAAGTATGGTGGTGCGTTGCCACTTGAGTTCGTTGATCGCCCTGACCAATGGAAATGGCTCATTGATCATTTTTTTGATCCAAAGTTTCAGGTAATATTTCAACTAGTTACTTTTAAGGGACAATTGCAGTAAACCACCATTATAATATGCCATTTTGCAGAAAACCACCACGATATCAAGAAATTACCAAACGAGTATATTATAATGCTGCCGTTAACCAAAAACCACCATTGACCTAATTCCGTTAGAAACTGTACAACACGCGCCATACGACGCGTGGGTATTCAACTTTAATTTAGACAATTGCAGAAAACCACCATTATAATATCTTGTTTTGCAGAAAACCACCATTTTAACAACTAAGTACGAAATGACTCTATTATAATATCCTCATTGTCAAAAACTATCTTATGAATATTTAGGTAACGCTAGGTAACTCTATTGTAATGATTGTTTTCACGGCGCCTTGGCGAATCACGGCGCTAATCTACCGCCAAGCTGCCTAGTCGATATGGCGACAGTATAGTCGTTACATGGTGATACGGCGTAATATGTATTTAATATGTAAAAATATATTTATTTAGCTTAAAATAAATAGTTGAATCTTTAATATGTAGTTGAATCTTTAATACGTAAGACATTATTACTCCTCCTACAAAATTACGGTTCATTTAATACGTAAGACAATTTGTAATATCCTCATAGCAAGACATTATTACTCTTCCTATAAAATTATGGTTCATTTAATACATAGTTGAATCTTTAATACGTAGTTGAATCTTTTAGATCAATATAGTACAACAGTTATAGTTTAAAAGTAGTGATGTAATAAATCATATTTTAAAGAAATAAAAGGAGGAAAATTATTTATATTTGAATCGGACAGTCGGTAGCCATTCCACATTGATAATAATAAATCATTTTCTTGCATTATTTCTTCATTGACATCCATCAAGATTAAATTGAAGCATCATGTAGCTAGTAGACATTTATAAAAGAGTTAAATTATCGTACGAGCCTCTGATCTAGCATGAACAGTGCAGTTCGTAGTACTTTGATAATCAATTATTTAAATGGTAGTTTTTCGTAAAACGGATATTATAATAGTGGTTTTTGGTAATTAACAAAAATAAAAAATATTATTTTACTGCCACGTGTACACGCACTTAACAGAAGTTTTAACGGAACAGTAGGGCTGGTGGTTTTTGGTTAACGTCAGCATTATAATATACTCGTTTGGTAATTTCTTGATATCGTGGTGGTTTTCTGCAAAATGGCATATTATAATGGTGGTTTACTGCAATTGTCCCTACTTTTAAATCACCTTTAAATTTAAATTGATTAACCATATTTTATGTTATTCATAGTAGAAAACGTGTGGAGATATGGTGGTAGATCGACGGAAAAAAAGACTCAATCATAATGGTGGAAAACGCACCATCGCAGACAGAGCTGAAAAATTTAGACAAATGGGCGTCAAGACCCCCTTGATTGCCGCTTTTGAGGAAGTTTATGCTAATGACCCGCATGGAGCACCCCTTATGATAAATATCATATATTCTTTATTATTGATTATTTCATCTTTGCATACTCTTTAGGAATTGCTTTGTAGTTAATCAATCTTCTTTGGGTTAGAAACAAATGATCAATATTCGTTCTTGAATAGTTTGGACACATGTTTGTTTTGCTTAGTTGTTTTTGTAAAGGTTCTCTAGGATTTGTTAATTCTGGCAGTGCATGTCACTTTTATTTAGAAATTAACAACCTGCTTGCATATAATGTTCTGAGTTGGAATTCATGAATCTTGGCGTGTAGTAGTAGCTTCCTATATTTGTATGCACACAGTTTACGTTTTTATTGTTAAGTTTTGCTCACTTTTATATCCTTAGCATGTTTCTTTTTTAAAGGTGTGTTAAATTCACTTTGCTGTTAAAATTATTCATATTGACTAGTTTGTTGCGTGCCCATCTCGTAATTATAAATTGTACCTTTTTTTGTTTGTTCAATCGTCTGGATTAGTTCAATTTAGCAGTGAATTTATATCTAGTTTGCATTGTACATTAAAAGGTATAGATGCTTGATTATTTTCTAACTATAGTGTATATTCCGAAATCTATAACCTGCATCTTCTATTATTGAGATTATGGGTCATAGGATCTACACGGTTCAAAAGAACGATGGTTTGAGAGCCGGGTCACTTAAGTTTAACTCTCCCAATGATGGTACGAAGGTTGAAATTGGGTAGAATTGAATGTCAACCTAGGAATAGTCATTCAAAACTAATTCTATAAGTTTTAAACGATGTTTACATGCTAATTAACCTACTCTAGATGAGGAAGTAAGATCCTAATCCCTTTTAGCAAGATTGTCAGAATCAAGTTTTACCTTTCATTTTGCATAGATATAATCGAATTGTAGTGTTAATTCGTAGAATCGTAGAGTTTACATCACGTTAAAATATTATCAGTTATTTATATGTTTGATATATTTATGTAATTTTCATTACTAATGAATATATTAAATTTTAAAGTTATAAATAAATCAATTGAAAAATATGAAATAAATGTCATCCATACACATACAAATATCTCGTATGTGTTTACAACATTGAATAAATATAGATTATGGTAAAGAGCCAAAGAGGTGGAATCGCCAACTAGTAAACTCGTAAGAGTTAATGTGATTTCATAGTTTTTGTATAGTGTCAACTCGTGTAAACTTCTTTTAGTTTCAGTTTCTATAAAAAAGTTTCTACGTAAGAGTTAACTTGAAAACGGTACGCAGACTCGTAAACTTGGTAGAATCGTAGTTTTAACTCGAGAATTGACAACCTTGCTTTTAGTATATCATATCCCTTATTTACCTTATTTTCACTTGATATATACAAAAAACATCAAACAAATTGACGAGCACGTCGTTGAGTGCTGCAAATTTGTCCCGACTCTCCTACTAGTATAGTATTGGCAAGCTGGGGTCGAATCCACAAGGAACGGTGAGAAGTCGTCTTTCGATCTACAACTAACATTGGGGTTATGTGAGTTAAACAAGTAAAAGAAAGAAAACAGGAGCGTGAGTACTACTACTGGCGCACAGAACGAATACAAGTCTAAATTATAAATAAGAGATGAGCTCAGCTTAGACTTATCACTATGAACTTCTATGTTTATTACGTGTTTTTCTAAGGATCTATGAAAGATTGTTCACGCAAGTTAAGGTCCGGTAAAGGCTTAATAACTTACACATATATTCCGGTAAAGGTCTATATGATATTACTACCCAACCTAGTCTAATTAACCACGAATCCGGTAAAGGTAGTGATTAACTATTCTAGTGCTACTCCTATCATTCACTGTAACGTACCTCTGATAGTTTAACGTTAGATAATAGAGTCTATAATTAGGTCTGCGGGTAAAGGCTTCGCCTAACTATCTAAACTAGTTATCATGCAAGTTTGCTCGGAGTAATAATACTAAACAGGTCATGCATTAAGAATAAAACCTCAAAACATATTATTCATAGATTAAAGTCTAAACTGAATTCAGAAAGTTAGCTAGACATGCTGAACATATTCATCTCAATATTCATATGAAAACAACAAGTAAAAACTATAGCCTGGTGCGCGCGTCGTCAGTGCGCGTCTCAGTCTTGCGCCGGCAGTTCTGCGATCTTCTCTTCTAATCTGCTCCAAGTCGCCTCTTCTACGCAAATATGTACATGTCTGGAGTTTCCTGGTAGCTGCATATTTATACTCTTGCCTTCTAGGGTTTCCACGAATAATTAGGCAAGAGAATATATCCTTATCACTAAAAATCAGCTTTGGAAATATCTTTATCTCTAAATTCTAGACTTAGAAATATTCTTTGCGCGTGATGACGTCATCGCTACGGATATTTTGCTGATTGCTGACGTCATCGTTTTGCTCTGCTCTGCGCGACCCATACTCGCGCGCCACACTGCTCGCGCACTCGTTGATCTTTGGCTCTTGTCAACTTTATTGTCCTTTGTTCCGAGTTTCAGCCTTCTTGTTGCACTTTTATTCTAACTCTTTCAATCAACCTGAGATACAAAACTACACCAAAAACGTAATCTTATACTACATATGTTAGAATCTAAGCAGTATAAAGGACCCGAAATAGCATACAAAAGTGCTCTATCACAAATCCCCTTGAAAGACTTAAGATAATCAAGTAATGAAAACTAGTTGATTTAGCTAAACATTTCTCATGGGTTTGACCATAGGTTACCTAGGTATATAAACTATTTCACAAAGTGAAAGAGTTAATTTTAATTAAGGAATTAATCGGGGTTATTTATTTAATTATGATTAATGTAATTAATTTGGGTTATTTAGAGTAATTTATCTATAATCATGAATTAAGAGATGTTCAACATAGTCAACGGTTAAATCTAACGGAAATAGTAACGGAACAGTGAAGGGGTGGCTCAATTAAACGAAACTTGAATTGAAGGGTAGTTATTTAAAAAAAAGTTGGAGGGGTGATTTCTTTCAAATTAGCATATTGAGCGGGTGGTTTTCGCTAAAAAATCCTAAAGTAAAATAGAATTTTAAGTAATTATGATTAATGTTGAGAGTAGTTTAGACTTTAGAGAAGTGAATTGTGAACTCAAAAAATATGATGTCTTCCTGTAAAAGAGAAATTTTTCAATTATCTACTCATTCTTTTACATAGCCTCTATTATAATGTCACTGACTTCATTTTGTTTCGTTACTGACTTGTTCTGTCTCTTCTTGCCATTTAGAAACTTGATCAGTCCTTGAAGAGCCATTTCAGGATCATTACTCTTCATCAGCTCTCCAGCAACTTCAGCTGGTGTTGTGTCCACCTCCTCCAACAGCTGCTCAATACTCTGAAACAATCTGTGTTCTTCTGTGTCCAAGTAATTCAGCCAACTGTTTAAATGCCGAAAAGCGACAATAAGACATGAGAATGCATGTCCATTCGCCCTGGTCGTAACAAAGCTGGATCGAGCTTCTCTTTGTGATTCGTGGTGAACACGATGATCCGCTCATCCCCGCATGAAGACCATAGGCCATCGATGAAGTTAAGTAGTCCGGACAACGTTACCTTATTCTCATTTGGCTCATTTCTACTGATGTCTTTGTATCTGATTCTCCCACTGGCAATGCTTCTCTATTTTGTAGCTCAATGTTACAGTCAATGTCTTCAACGACCAATATGGATTTATTTGTCATGTTGAGCAACAATGTCCTCAAATCCGAGTTGCAGTCAACATCAGTTAAATCCAAGTCATAGATGTCATAGTTAAGGTACCTGGCCATTGCAGCAATCAAGCTCGATTTGCCCGTTCCTGGAGGACCGTATAATAAGTAGCCTCGCTTCCAAGCCTTCCCGATCTTTCTGTAGAATCTTTTCTATTAATAAAGCTGTCCAAATCCTCGATAACAGATCGCTTAAGCTCCGTATCCAATGCTAATGTCTCAAAACTCATTGGGTGATCAAGATTGAGTGTTTCGGAATTCCATCTACCATAGTTGACTGAATGCAAGTTATAACCTTGGATTGGTGTTTCAATGTTTCAGATGTTTCCATAATGTTAGGTAGGTAGGAGTTAGGATCACGTCTTTGTGTTTTTTAGGAAATGTGAGCTCGTAGGATCTGACTTCCGATCTTAACGTAGAGTTGAGGTCTCCGCGGCTGTGGCCATGATCAGCGGCTGCTTCAACAGTGACACACACTAGCTTCCATTTCACTTGAATGGTGTTAAACACATCAACCATTTCCTCATTCCTGTCTATGGAGGTTGTCAGAGTTTTGTCCTTCTCGCATTTTCCAACTCTGATTCTACCTGCTGACGCGTTAAGCTTCGTGCCTAGGTAAACATGAGCAGCTTCAAAAACTTGGTTAAGAGTGAATCCTTGAAACTCTTCAATTACAAAAGTGACATGAGTTGAGAAGTGACGAGACACTTCTTGGATTTTGGAGGAGAAGAGTTCGCGGAGTTGGTCTGGGATGAAATCGTTAATAATAGTTCGAGCAAGCATGGCTGAGGCTGCTATTGAGGCTGCCGCGTTAAGATTGCTTTGGGGTTCATACCTCGCCGTTTGGTGGTAGCCATTTTGTTAGTTTTGGTATGGAAATGCAGTTGAGATGAACACAATGATAAATGCTGGAATGTCTCGATGATTTTATAGTGCAATACAATAACAATATATTGTAAGGTTGTTCTATTTTATGCTTATTTTGATGACTTTTCAGAACTTGTTAATTTGAAAAGTAGAGTAGTAGAGGGAGTCTTCAGCCTTGGACATCACGGTTTGACCTGGTCATATTCCCTTAAGACCCATCTGTTGACATTTTGCACATTTGGTATAACTATTTGCACCTTGATTATAATAAAGTGTATAAGTGAACATGTCACATATGCATTTAATTATTTTATGAATTGTGATGACGTGACTCATTTTTGTTCACATATTTGAAAAACTATGTGACATGTAACTCAGTAAATGGGTCTCAAAGAGGTCTTAAATAAAGTAAATGTCTCAAATGATCTCTACTCCATTTAATTAAAGTAAACGCGGACTTTATGTTATTACTTTGACTTGGTCTTGTAGTGCATGCCATGTTTGATATATTTTGTACTCTTTTGATCAGTAGTGTTTGGTGACGTTTAGTTTACAAACAAGATTCTCCAAGCATTAATCCATTTGAAAAGGCAATGCAGCAACCAACTACAGTTGACGAATAGCAAATGGCATTGTAAAAGAGTACCTCCCACGTTTATAACTCACATGGGTTGGGTTGCAAATTTAATTCAACCAATGACGTGCGAGCTACAATATCTGTAAGCTGTCGACTGGAAGCCTTGGTTAAAGAATTAAAAATGGACAATGTGGAGGACTAAGTGAGAGCACATGCATCGCGGTTAAGATTGTTGAGAGCATATGCACTGGTAAGCTCCTGATGCGGATTCTAATAATTGTCAGAAGTACTTTATATGCATCGGTGAGCATCCAAACGAGATTGCGATCTGGAGGACATTGCGAAGATGAGGAGCTGCGGCCAGGGCATCCGTTGGAGCTCGTGGGAGAGGAGCTCCTCAGGTGCCTGGGCGAATCCAAAGTGCTTTATCGCGAGATGCACGCGCTTACAATATGACAAATCGCGTGTGTTGTGCGTGAGATTTTTGGTAGGATTTTGGGTTTTGACATATGTGGGTAAAAAGTCAAAAGGCCAAACAAATGTATTTAAGTGAGTAAATAAATATGGAAAGATAATCAATACTGATATTTATGTCAAATTAAAAGAATAAACAATGAAATCAATAAATTTTTTAATCAATACCCAATTTAATGAAAAACACCCCTTCCAATTTTTTTGACTTAACCATCCACAAATATGAAAATTATTTAGGGTTAATTCCAGATGACCACTGTTATAATATGCCATTTTCCACGAAACCTGTATATTGTAATAGTACATTCGACCACCTTTATAATTACTAACATTGTCAAAGAACCACCTCAGTTAACGGAGGGATAGTTAAATGGAAAACGAAGTGATTATAAAGGTGGTGAAGTTGACACTCATTTATTATAGAGGTGGTGTATTGTAATAAAAATAATAATATTATTTTAAAAATTTAATATATTTAACGGAACAGTGATAAGTGGTTATTTGGGAACGTCAAACGTTATACGGGTTGTCGAATGTAATATTATAATATACAGGTGGTTTTGTGGAAAATGATATATTATAAAGGTGGTCATCTGGAATTAACCCAATTATTTAATATGACTTTTTCTAATAGGTTTACATCGTTGACTTTGGTCGACTTATAATAAAAATCATAATTGATAATTTATGGACTAATTATCAAATTAGTTTCATTGACATTGGTTGACTTACCAAATCTACGAACTAATTATTGAAATTAATTTTGTTCACTTTAAAACCTAATTGGTAATTTACAAACTACTCAACAAAATAAATTGAAAATCCTAAAAACAAAATTCGTCAAACTTCTTATTCCTAATTGTATTTCATAAAATTTTAGGATCGAGATCAGTCGTAAAGGGCTTATGTGAAATACAAATGGTAGTAAGGAGTCCGTAAATTACCAATTAGGTTTTAGAGTAAACAAAATTAATTAAAATAATTATGCCTTAAATTATGATTTTTATTAATTTTTTTATTATAAGTCAACCGAAGTCAACGGTGTAAACCTATTGAAAACCATATTAAATAGTTTTCATATTTGTGGGTTGTTAAGTCAAAAAAATTTAGAGTTGCTTTGATTAAATTGTGGTATTGGAAGGGTGTTTTTCGACAAATAACTTAATTTTTTATTATAAGTCAACCGAAGTCAACAGTCATAATTACCGGTTGACCTGTTGAAAAAGTCATATTAAATAGTTTTGATATTTGTAGGTGATTAAGTCAATTTTTTTAAACGGGTGATTTTGTTCAAATTGACTTATTAGAGGTGTGGCTTTCGTCAAAAAACCCTATATTTAATCTTGAACAGTAATAGGAGGGTCAAAAGTGGTGAAGTTCCATTTTAATCAAATTTATATCTAGGGATCTAGGCCTAAATATGATCATATATCAAAAGTAGACAAAGGGCCCAAATATAATAAAGAATATAGAAGAAGTCTGAAGTTAGAGACTGAACTTGGCCCCGTTAGGCGTCAAGTCTCTGTTCCTCTTAATACCCACTTGACTGAATGTAAGCTAGGCATAGACATCCGGCCTTAGGCTTCAAAAAGCCTAAGGCTGGTCCGAAGCCCGAAGATCCAAAGCCTAGCCCGGCCCATTCGTAGGCCTAGATCAAGCCCAGCCCGATGGTTCATTGATAAGGCTTGGGCTCAACATATTTCACTTCGGCCCGGCCCGAAGGCCCGATACTGTGTAGCCCGTTCACAATTAGCATAACCTAATGTCTAAAACCCTACTATATATTATGCATTCATCCATCCTACTCAACTACCCCTCTTTCATCATCATATTTTCTCTTCTTCGCCTCCAACTCCTTTATTTGATACACAATTTAAACTTTTCTTAAAATACATTTTTACGACTTGCCTTGATTATCAACTTGTATGTTTATTTGTTTTTACTTAGTCTTGAATTTTTTGATGTTATTTTTTCGATCTACCCATTGTTTTTGTGTAAAACAAATGTTTATATCTTTATTTTACATATGTTAACGGTGTAGATTGCAATTAACTTTTTATTTTTGAAATTTTTATTTAAACAGTTTTTTATTCTATACTTGTTAACTGTATATTTTTTGAAATCTTTCCCTTAAGAAATTAATTTTATGTTTAATATGTCAATTTAATTGTATATTTAAAACTTAGATTTTTCTAAAATTAATATAACTAAAAGTAAATTAGAAAAATTTAGTGTTACCTCTTTTGGGACAAGAAACCTTAAATTTAACAGGCCGCGGACTTAGCCTTAGGCTTCAATATTTATCATGGGCTTGGCCCGGCCCGGCCTGAAATAATAGAATAGGCCTGCATTTAGATGATAAGGCTGGGTTGGGCTTAAAATTTTATAGGCTGGGCTGGCCCCCCACTCTCTATGTTGGGCCTAGTCCGATGCCTCATTTATATACTCTACTAGTAAATCAAATTTACGTCACCCGCAATCAAGACATACCCAACTATCAGGTCAACTATTACATTATTTTTTATTTAATTTTTACAGTTATGTATATTTCTCAAATTTGACTATCACAAGCGGATTTGTATGGTTTGAACTTTGAACTGTAAGCGGATTTGTATGGATTTGTATGGATTTGTATGGATTTGTATGTTTTGAGAGAAATATAAATAAGTCTACTATTATTTCACATGTTACTTCTTGAATTCCATACTAAGGTTGAATAAAAATCTGAATTGAGATTTGAGGAGATGTGGTTACGAGACAAGTCTTTTAATAATTTGATGAGGGACAGATGGCGGTTATTGGATGATAAAAATTCTAGCATTTCTAAAAGGGGAGAGATCATGTATAAAGTGTTTTAAGTGTATACAATATACACTAATATGAATCATTAAAACATATAGATCAACGATCCAGATTAATTACGAAAATTCATTGATTAGTTGCCAAATAGGGAATAAATAAATTCTAATTAAATCATTGGGGGTAACTTGGGAACAACAAAACATGATTAAATCAGTTAGCGACTAATTAGGCAATTCGAAAGAAAACCCTAAATTGTTCCAATTTCGAGCGGAGAGCATCGACGACACATCCGGAGCTCAGATCCCGCGCAGAATTGCGGCAACACCCCGTCACCACCCCCGTAACACGCCAAACATGTCGTCTCATGGCATGTATGTTGCAACCACGCTTGTTTCGATTTATTCATGTTTTGAATGTTGGTTATTTTTCGATTTGGTCTGTATGTTTTGAATGTTTGCTATTTTTCCGATATTGTTGGTTATTTTTCTGACATTGAATGTTGAGTGATACGTATACTGTAAAGTTCCAAAATTATGTGCATATGGTTCATGAACCATGTTTAACAATTTGTTGAACCATACTTTAATTGTACGATACTAGCAGCTTTTAGTTATGGTTCATGAACCATGTTTAACAATTTTTGAACCGTACATGAATTGTATAAACCATGGACTTTTTTGAACTATATCTGAACTGTATGGTACAAATAATACTTGAATTTTATGGTTCTTAAAGCTTACTTAACAATTTGTAGGAATGAGTATGTGATCTTTATGGTCCATGAATATATTCAAAATGTTCATTAACAATTTTTGGTTTTATCTGTTTACATTTGATACTATTTTGATTGTAGATACACAAATGATATCGCCGCTGATGAGGACTGTCCAGGAAGAAAAGTTCATAACAATCTGAACCATGTAAATCAAAATAAACAACTATCGAATCCTAAATTTTATGGATATATTTGTCAAAATCGATAATGGTGCAAATAACAAAAATAGTTATGAACCATATATCACATTTTCTTGGATCTTGTATATAATAATTGATAAAATTGTCAAATCCTGCTGGCCCAAATAATTGAACTATATGGTTCTAGAACCATATATCACAATCGTTTGGACCATGTAATAACAAATCAACAACTTTGAAATCCTATATTTTATGGACGAATTTGTAAAATTCTGTGATGGTTCAAATAATTGAACTAGTATGAGCCATATATCACAATTTCTTGGACCTTATGTATAATAATCTATAAAATTGTCAAAATCGATATGGTCTAAATAATTGAACAAGATGGTTCTAGAACCATATAAATAAGAAACGGAAATTTGAGAAGATAATTTTATTGATCTTACATTAAATTGTTGTAACCGATTGTGTAATTTAAGGAAAGATTATGATAAGCGTATTTTTATATAATTATTCACAAGCTTCGGCGGAAATTAAGGGGAGATTATGGTAAGTGTATTTTTTATATAATTATTCACACTCCTTAAATTACATATTTGACCTTGATTTTATTTTGTATTTAATTTGAATGTATTTTTCAAACCATCAGATTAAAAGCAATTAAAAATTAGGATGATTTTATATTTTTTATAAAAAGTAGTACTTTATACGTGATCCTTTCCCTTTCTGAAAAACTTTACTACCTTAGTAAGGAGTTGACGAATTGGAACAAATTGTCTTTCGAAAATGTTGGTGGTCAAATCAGTTCCTTGAAGTACAAATTAGAACAGATTCAAAATTGTCATAGTTATCCTGAGATCATTGATTAAGAGAGTAGAGTTATTGAACAATTGAATGAGTGGTTTGAAAGAGAAGAAATTTTGTGGAAACAGCGGTCCGTATTCAGTGGCTTAAGGATGGTGATCTTAACTCTAATTTTTTCATCAAAGAGCAAATGCTAGGCATTGTAGTAATACTATATCATATTTGTACTGTAACAGTCGTATGGTTGAATCTGAAGCGGAAATAGTTAATAAATTTTCTAACATTTTTTATCAACAGTTTCTAATTATGAGCTTATTGATGTTGAGTTGGCGATGATTCAATCAAGGGTAACAAATGTGCATAATTGCTTTTTTACTGCTCCTTATTCTGAGGAAGAAGTTACTATGGCTTTATTTAAGTTAGAGTATAATAAGGCTCCAGGCAGTGATGGGTTCTCTTCATTATTCTTTCAAAAGAATTGGAGTTTAATTAAGGATGATTTTGTTCAGGATGCGCTCAATATTTTAATCATGGAAATCTTGATCCTTCTTTGAATCTAAAAACTATTGTCATGATTCCTAAGGTTAAAGATGCAGAGAGAGTTCAGTATTACAGACTAATAAGTTTTTGCAAGGTTATGGCCCGGATAACTTCGAAGGTGATGGCTAATCGTTTGCTGGTGGTCATTCATGAGGTAGTCTCACCTTCTCAGACTGCTTGTATTAAGGGACGCATTATTTTAGATAATGTAAGTATCGCACATGCACTTTCACATTTTATTAAGACGAAGAATAATGGAAATTTTGTGAGGTCTCTTAAGCTTGACATGTCGAAAGCGTATAATCGAGTTGAGTGGGTTTTTCTAGAAAGATTTCGTCCATATTTGGTAATAGTGTGCCTACCACGTTAGGACTAATGGAACTTTAGGAAAACAATTTGTTCCTGGTCGTGGTTTGAGATAGGGAGATCCAATCGCCCCATATCTATTCATTATTATCATTGAATGGTTATCTGCATGATCGCATGCCTTACACTGTTTTGGATTGATTGTAGGAATTAGAGTTAAAAGATCTGCATATGCTGTTACACACTTATTTTTTATGGATGATTGCACTATAGTTTTTACAGTTTCAGAGATGTCGGCATTGACCCTTAAAAAGGTGTTATGTTGTATATGGATATTTCAGGGCATATGATTAATTTTGAAAAATCAGAGCTTGTTCTAAGCGATAAACCAATCAAGACTTAACAAATAAAATTATTGATATTTTACAGGTTCGGTATGTGACTAAACAATGTAAGTATTTAGGCTTACCTGTTCGTTTTAGTCACGATAAAAAGCTATATTTTTCATATTGGTTGTAGAGAAAATTGAAAAAAAAGATTCTTCTTAGGCTATCTGTTGATTGTCCACTAGTGGGAGAGAAATTTAATAAAACCATTTCATTACGTTTTGCCGGTATATGCTATGCAATGTTTAATGAGTAGTTTCTTAAAATATTTCTTCTCAGTTTTGAAATTTTGGAGGAGTAACTCTGCTGATAGTAGGGGCATGCATTGTGTTAGTAGCCAAACTTTATATGAAAAGAAAGAAATGGGTGTGGACTAGGATTTAAATATTTCTTTCATCTGAATAGATCTTTGGTTGCCAAGCAGGCTTGGAAAACTATTTCTGTTCATGATAACCTTGTTAGTAAATTGATTAAATATTAATATTTTCCAAACTATGAATTTGAATATGCTCAGCTTGGTTATAGACCACAGATTTTTGGCGAAGCATTCTTTCAGTACGTGATATTGTTATATCAGGATCTGATCTAAGTGGTGATGAAAGGAACAGGAGATGGATGCTGAATTTGAATAGGCATTTTGATGTGAAGTCAACTTATGATGTTTCAAGGAAGTTGGATGTAAATATTACTAGTTGTGATCCACAATAGTCATCCTTGACACACTTGCAAGGATTTTGGAGGTTTTTTGGAACCTACAAGTTCCAAGGAAAGTAATCCTTTTTGGATGGAAGTTTTATCATGCTGCATTGCTCACTGGATCTCTGGATGATTATGCGTCAGGTTTGTAGGCAATGTAGTTTTGTTTTGTGTAAATATGGAGTGGAAACTCTAGTTCACCTTTTTATGCATTGCTAGTGGTCATCTAGTGTTTGGAATCAGACTGGGTTGCAGGGTATTTCTAATGTTTCTGGAGGATCTTATATGACTAATGTGCTCTATTCTTGTTATACTTCCTTAAGTCAATCTCAGTTCTATCTGATATTAATTGTTTGTTGGATACTTTGGTATAATAGGAATAGGGTTAATCATGGAGAAGTTCTCTGGTCTCAGATTGCGGTGGTGTTTAAAGCAAAAAGGTTACTGAAAGACTGTTTACAAGAAAATGTGTAAATAAAACCTTTTGAAAATTCGGCTAGTCTTGAATAGAGTCCACTTTCTAAAAATGTGTTTAAAATTTATAGATCGTTTTGTCCAGAAAATGATTAAGCTGAGACTGCAGTGGTTTTTAGAGATTCTAAAGGAGTTATTGTCAATGCTCAAGTATGCTTTTTGTCGCAGTGTGAAAATGCTTTGTAGGCTGAACTTAGAGATTTCTGTGGAGTTGAATTGGTTATTAATGAAGGATATTCGATGGTCATTTTTTAGACAGATTTCATCAATGATATTGTGCTAAACAATGATATTCGTGATTGTTGATGGTTTCTGCTTTGACATTTGGAGTGGGATGCTCGAGTTATAAGGAGGGAGGCATTTTTTTTGCAAATGTAATGGCTAAGAAAGAGAGGACATGTTGTTTAACCTAGAATTCATCTATTGCAAGTCCGATGTTTGTTCAAGATTTGGATTTTGTGCTCTAGTTCTTGCTTTTGTATAAAAAATATAAACTATTATAAATTATTTCCAAACGCACTTTAAAATGGGTTTATGAACAAGTTGATTATTTAATTATTAATTATATAAGCATATCTGACACTTGGCTCAATTTTGCATTTGACATTGCAAACTTGGCACTTGTTTATGATTCTGACGTGTTGATATATGTGTCACGAAGTTTAGACACAGCTAGATTTGGTCACAACATATCGAACCTCCGGAATCAAGTTATTTCAAAATAAATGTATATCACAATGAGAACTAGCTTTACCGGATACTCTCGTCCATGATACAAGGGACGGAGTGAGGTTTTCAAGAAGATTTTTATCAAACATAATACGATGTCAATAAGAAGGAATAACTAGAATGGGTATATATCACTTACCTAAAATCTCCAAGCTCTAAATGATGTGAAATCCCTCAACAATCACCTACAATGAGTATGAACCAAATTGCAATTCATACACTTCCAAACCACAATAACTACACGGTCAAACATTCACTTCCAAACATTCACATCCAAACATTCACATCATATCAATACTCACTTCTGCAGATTTTTCCTTTTCGTTTAATATCAAACTTTACAGACTTGTCTCTTTCTACTCGTAATGAACCAGTAAACACAACATATCTTTTCAGAAAGCTTATTCGGAGTCAAATACCACAGCATTTTGAAAATCTCAATTTGAACATCAGATCACATAAATACAAGCTTGTGAAACTTACTGCAGAAACTGTCGAAACACTTTTCAATACACTGCTGCTATCTTTGAAAAATTATATAAATTCACTACCCACGATTCAACTCAGGATATTCATATCACCATAAAGTTCAGTTTGAATAGAACATGTTGATGTTGCAATTTCCAACCACTCAATTCTGACACTTAAAATACTAATTATTAAGGTCACAAAACCAGACCACAAACTGAAGAATTTTCTGGCAGACAACATATATCAACTTCAAACTCAGATTCCAGCCTAGTCATTAAGAATTAGAATCCATACCTTATATCCCCAAAAAGCTTGTCTTTCGTAGATTATTGTAGGCTTTTGAAAAACTGAATTCGGATACTTGAAACAACTCTTACACCATCCTGAAAATCATGTCTCAGATCTGTCTTTTTTCCGGTTTATCCTCAAAATATGATTTGAACACAAAATTCTGAAACTATACGTACCGAAACAAGTCTTTCTCCAATGAGCTCAGAATGTTGTCCTTATTGTTTCATTCTGAATTCATCAACATCACAAACATTCAGGTCGTGCTTTCTTCAAATCCTCACATATAACTTTAGAAATTAACAAATTGTTCATACTTATTGATCCACCACGATCATCTTCAACTTGATTTTGGAGAGGAGCATCTTGAGAGGACAGGTTTCCTACTTCTAAGAAGAGGAAGAACAATCAAATTAGTATAGAAATAAAGTATAATGTACCTCACTCTATTCCCATTCTCAACTCTTTGTTTCCTCATTAATTTTCAACCTTATCTTGTTATAAATTTTAATTCCTTGTATTCTCTTTTCCATAGTTATTACATAAAAGCTCTTTACCGTCACAAAAAAGCGCACCTTCTACACTGAGTTGGTGAACGTTTTGGGATATGTTGTGTGTTGAAATGGTCTTCAAGCAAACCCAAATAAGATTGTTGCATCAAGTAGTGGCCACGACCAACTACCTTAACTGAGGCACAAAGCTTTCATGGATTGGCCTCCTTCTATCGCTACTTCATTCTTTACTTCAGCGGTATAATGACACAAATCACGAATTGCAAGAAGGGCATCAAATTTATATGGACTGATGATGTTGAGGTTGTTTATAGAGATCAAGCGGTTCTTGGTTCTTCCATATTTAATCAATCCCTCCAAGCTTCATTGTGATGAATCAAAAATAGGAATCGATGTTGTCTTTAATTAAATGGCAAACATGTTGCTTGCTTCATCGAGAAAATGTTGCATTTGGCGAAGGGAGCAGCAATCAACACATGACTCTACATGCCGCTGCCCATTCCAAATAGCCTACGTCTGACATTAACATGGATTTTGTCCTTGGCTTTATATGTACGGCGTGGTGCAGATTCCATTTGTGTGTTAGTTCTTTGATTTTGAAGATGGTGCATTTCATTCCATGCAAGCGCTCCACGCTCGTAGTACATGTTGCGGTATTATTCATTTAAGAAATTTACTGACTTTGTGGAGTTCTAGCGTCTATCATGTCAAACGAGGACACCATTTGTCGATCACTTTTAATGCAACTTGTTGTGTATTGTGAACACATGTCTGAACTCTAACAGTGCATACCATCCTTAAATCGATGGATGAGGTGGTAAATAGATTATTGGGTAACTTGTTACGTGGCCTGGTTGAGGATCATCCGAAGTCGTGAGATCTAAAGCTGCTTAAGCCGAGTTCGCACACAATAATGTCGTCAACTAGGCAACGAGATTCAGTCTGTTTTAGGTGGTTTATAGAGTTCAACCAAGAGGATCATTGGATTTTCTTGCGCTTCCCATTGAAGAGCGACCATATGGGATTGTCGAAGACCTTGTTGACCAGATTATGCAGACTCACCAACGGACACGGATAATCTTGTTGTTGTCACATCAAATATAATGCTCGTGATAATTTAAGCGAAGATTTATGAAGTTTGATGTCAAAGATTATGTATGGGCCGTCCTCTCAAAGGATTGATACTCGGGCCAGAAGTACAGCAAACTTGCAGTGCACAAAATTCGTCTAGTCGAGATCATTGAGGAGATTAACTAAAATGCTTATCATTTACGCTTGTTAGTCATGTTCAGACTTCAGATGTGTTTAGTGTCAAACATTTAATTTCTTTTCATGCTGATTTATCGGATGAGGATGGGTGCAGATTCAAGTACCAACCCTGGGGTATGATGCAGAGCGATTAATGCTTCGATTTGCATATAGTAGGGATTGTGCACGTCAGCTGGAGTGCGTAGAGTCCGATTGGATCGTGTAATATCTGATTTTGAAGAGAATGACAACGCGATAAGGAGCAAAACTAAGGCCTTTTGACCCATCCAACGCGTTTTCTACTTTATTTTAAATTTCTAAGTTTTAGAATAGTTTAGATACCTTTCCTAATTTTGTTTTAGATATAATTTTTAGTTTCAGTTGGTTTAGATTTATTTTTATCTTTACAAAGTCGGTTATGATTATATTTCTTTTTGTCTAAATTTTACGATTTGTTTGTTATATAAACAAATTCAAGGGAGAGGAGAAATCGAGTTTCTTAATAGGTGATATTCCACGACAATATTTTTATATTGTAATATTCCATTGAACTATTTTTATAACCACCTCTATTAGTAATTCAATGTCCCTGACAACTAAGAGATGGTCATTTGCTAACGGAAGTGATTACAAAGGTGGTGAAGTGAAAAACCATTAATTATATTGTGAGTGTATTATAAAAATGATATTATTAGATGATAAATTAGTAATGGAAATGGTCCAATGCAATATTATGATATAAAGATTGTGGCATAGAATATCATCTATTATGAGGATGGTTTTCTACCATTAACCCTAAACTTAAACAAGCTAATCAAGTTGAACATGATTCAACCTCATACTCACTTGACTTGTTTGCACACTGTTTGTATTTTATTGTTTCCTTGTTTAACTTAGTGAAGGAGAGACATTCGGACATTTACTCAAACTTGTCTTTAACCACATTCATACTTGTCTACTTTCTGAAAAACGAATCTTTATGTTACAGCAAACTTTAGCAGCTTCCAAAATATCAATATAATACCTTACGCTCTAGTCTGCCAAAGATACGCAGCCACTACTCTGTCTCTAATCCTCAAAGAGCTTCAATCCTTGCAAGTTGCAACTGAAAAACAAATCGAACTCAGCAATAGAAAACTTGATCCTGTGATGCCAATGCCCTGAACTTCTATGCTAGCGAGTATATACTCTACGTTGAGAAAATCCAAAATGATTATACATAAGATCCTAGCAAATAACTCCATTTTACATATTTTTTGGTTCATTGTTACATCTTCTTATGGTCAGCTACTCTTGGAAGTTCCTGTGGATCTTGTAATAGTAAGATATCTGTCATGACTGTCCTCGCTTGCCAGCAAGACATATCAAGTGTGCACCAGCAACACTGCTATTTAATCTTGAAACAAAGTGAGATGCAATGAATTAGGAAACAGTTAATAGACTCTGCGTCTTAACAAACCGTATGTATGATATATATATATATCTTGCTGAAAATCTGTAGTAGGTTGGCCGAATGACAAGAAAGAATGAAGGCTTACTTTCACAAGATGTTGTATGTCTGAACCGATTCAGACCACGCATTCCATCGAACTTGCTGTTATAGTAGTTCATATGTTGTTCTTTTTTCAGTTCAGTTTTAGCATTGCACAAGGCTTCAGCAATTTGTTTGTCTTTTGGAAGCTCCACCTTCAAAACCTCATAATCCGCAACAGCATGCGCCCAATGCCCCATCTGCGTAAAACAAACTAGTAAAATCAACCAGGCAATCATTCTTAACCAAGCTAGCCATGTATGCTTCTTATCTTACCCTTTTATTTGCCAAGGCCCTCCTTAGCAGTGCCTTGATATACTTAGGATTTGTACGAAGAGCGCGAGTGCAGTCTTCAATAGCCTGCTCCCATTTACCCATTTTGATCCAGCAAGCAGCTTTGTTGCAGTAAACAACCGGATTGTTTTCATCAATGGTTAGGCATTCCTCGTACAGGTTCAAGGCTGCATTGCATCTTCCAGCAATGTAATGTCCATTTGCAGATGTGCGGATAGCGTCCATCTTTCTCAACGAGGTAAGGTATTCCTCTATTTCAGCACTTCTAGGATTTATCCGATTAGCCTTTTCAGCTGCTTTAATTGCTTCCTGAAACCTGCATTAAAAGTAAGAAGTTCCAGTTGGTATTTCGTATCGAAAATAATAATCAATGAAAAGAGAGAAGTTACACAATTGATCACCTTCCATTTGCTATCTCAGTCTGAGCTTGCACAAAAGAGTAGTAAGCTTCAGAAAACATGCCAAAGAACATGACCTGGGACGATGAGACGGTGACTGGCGAAAACTTAGGCATGTTGAGTAGATTAATTTTTTTATCATACAACTGATTGAGCTTCAAGATGGCCTCTACTTTGCAGGCCAGTAGCTGTATGATTCAGTTACATGAAAATCAATTGAAAAGAAGTCAAAATACTTCAAATATATAAATTTAAAGTTAACCTGAGGGGAGGAATCAGCCCCAGCATGTGCTGCTGCATCGGCTTCCTTCATGGCCTTCTTCCAGTCGCTGAGCTTCCTAGCCTCGGAACACGCTCTCAAGTGTTTACCAATTTCTTCAAGCTTCTGCACCTGCACTTGGTCAGGTTGCTCTTCTTGATCTCTCCTTGGAACAAATATGTGCCTCCTTGCATTATCAAGCTGTCCCAACCTAACAAATAAATCAACAAGTAAATAATTTATCAAAAGACAATAATACCCTTATTACATCCACAGTAATTTTAAAAAAATTTATTTCTACATCGCTCAACAACTCATACTCCAAACTAAAAGCGGAGATCCACTCAAGATGACTTTTTTTTTTGATCCAAGGTGAGAATATTTCATTGAAAGAGATATTACAATACGTGCAAAGAAATATAACCGAAGGGACAAATTCAAAGACAACACTACGTCGAGGAAGTCACATTAATAACATATGAAGAGCAGGCCATGATCGGCGCCATCCCAACGAACTCACCAGAGTCCAAACATCGTTCGGACTCGAGAAAAACCCCCAAAGCAATCCAGCCAAAGAACCGACAGGGCATCAAGACTTGGAAAAGCAGGAAACACAAACGTAAAGGATCTGGCCCAACAGGCCCACAGGCAGCCAAGCCCAGCTACATCACCCTCACGCCTCACCATCTCTCGCGCAAAACCCTAACGCCGCCGCCGCTGCATCTGATCCAACCACCGCCGCGCCTCCCTTCCGCTCAAGCAACGCCGCCGCCACCCATCTCGCGTCAGGTCCACCGCACGAAAAATCCGCACGACAGATCCGCCGGAGCAGTAGCCGCCGCTCAATCAAACCCCCATCCTCCCCGCGGCAGAGCCACAGCCCATCAGAGCCGCTCGAGCATTCCCACCACGCGTCGGATCCGCAGCCGTCATCCACTCGCCGAGCATCTCCTTCACGCCTCTCAACCCCACTCGCCGCCTCAGATCCGCAGACCATCTCCCAATCTCAGTCAATCCGGCCAAACCAAAGTCTCATCCGACCTCCTGCCAAAACCCCTCTGACGCTTGTCCACCACCTGGCCGGTGATCGCACAAAGGCTTGGATGGAAGACCAAGACTTGGATCCTCCACAAGTGCAGCCAGCCGTGCAGTGACCAAGCTTCCGGAGACCTCGGCAGATCCCACCACACAGACCGAACAGACAAGCCCCAAGGCTTGACAGAAAACTAGCACAAAGCTAGAGGAAGGCTAGCATAGAAGCTAGAGGAAAGAAAGGAGACAAACCTCCATTATTGAAGGGAAAGGCAAAACGAAACACAAGAAAAGCTACATTACCACGGGCGGAGGAAGACGGGCCTCCTCCTCAGGAGAAGGGGTGTCTTCCCCACCCAAAACGAGGTTTTTCAGTGGAAGCTACAGAGAGTTTCCGTTTAAAGCTACACAATTTCTTAAGATGACTTGAATCATGGATTTTAAGGCCAGAAGCCAAAAAAATTACTTTGTAATTCACCATGATAAATTTGGTGATAAGTACATTATTTGATACTCTAAGTGAAACTCTCAATGATGATTTATCAATTAATTAACATATGAGATTATACCTAAGACAGAGTTAATGGCAGTAATTAAGAATTAAATTAAGTTTTGCATACCTTAAAAACAGAGCAGCCAAGTTGTGGTGGGCAGTGTCACAGTAAGGATCCATCCTCAGAACGGTCTCAAGCTCTCTCACAGCCACCTCCACTTCTCCAAGCCTTGTAAGAGCCTCCGTTCGCTGAATCCGATAAACCACATTACTATTATTATTACTATTACTACTACTGCGACAGCTAGAAAGGTCCACGGCCAAGTCGAACAGATCGAAGGCCTCCCTCAATTTCCCATTGTTAAGCAGCATTATACCGCGCTTGTCGTATTCATCAGCTTCCTTCATCTTCTGCCTCTCCTGCATCTCAGCCCACATCACACTTCCGTAACCATATGCCTTTAGATTTGTTCCGGAGCTCAATGTGTTAATGGCCGGCCTTGTCGAGGCCATGCTTGCTCTGTACTCACTTCCATTCTTAATAATGTTACCCATCACGTAAGACGAAGTAGCATTACTAGTAGTAGCGCTGCTGGAGCGGCGGTGGTGGGCATGGAAAGGTACGCATGTAGTAGCTCTTCGACCTTGATTTGTCATCGGTGGAGTGTAGGTCGATTGAACCGCAGGACTAGTCCAAACAGAGCGGTCTTCCGGAGAGTTGCTGGATGGTCGAAAAGACTGGGATCCATTAGGATTATTACTAGTCATCATGTTGATCCAGTATGGAGGGATGAGTGGAATGACGGGAACGGAGGAAGAGCGGTGACAGCGTAACCGGTCAGAAAAATCAAGGAGTCCACGGCAGCCGAGTGCAGTTACCCTGACTATGGAAGCGGGCAGATTAAGAACAGAAGATGAAAATGATGATTTACTACAATTACTACTATAACTACTAGTGCTTGTGTTGTCCGACATTTTCTCAAGAAAGTACACGTCACACTCGGTATGCTTTAGACTAGCTCTTTACTCGCTCCTGTGCAAATCTCTCTAATCTCCGAGAATCAATAATTAATGATTATTTGAGTCTCGAACCCTATCAAGACATTATCTGAAATTCAGTAACCAAAAAACAATAACAAAAGCAAACATTGAGACATCTAATTTGTTCATTTGTTCTGCACGTCACCGGAATAAGAAGAAAGCTTCTGATGAGGGATGGGAACAAAGAGAGATCAGTGGAGAAGGGGCCGGGGGTGGAGTTTTTATATGCACTTGTAAATTTGTCCAATTCCTCGCCATTTTCTATTTCTCTTCTCCCTCAATAAAAGTGTTCTCCTTATTTTATTGCTCATTTGCTTTTCTCTCATTTGGTATTGATGACCATATGTTTTGAGGTTTGTTCATGTAGATTTATCTTTTTTGGGTATTCGAGAATCTCATTATGTATTTGTTAATTGCATTTTATTACTAATTGAGATTGCATCAGGTTACATTGGACATGTCACGTGCAAAACATGTTCAATTCATACGTTTCATTAATGTGTTGCCACAATCTCGTACATTAATAAAATATAATCAACGGATATAAAGTGGGGTTCATGCGTCCACCAAGAGGTGATTCACGTGAGTAAATTCCTGTTTATATTTATTATGACTTTTTAATTTTCTTGTTTAGAACTTTATGACCAAATACAAAATAACCTTTTCCAGTAGTAATGATAAAAACCGATTTCTTTGGCATAAAATTGGAGTACATAAAAATTGGAGTACTTGGTAAGATGAGCAAAGTTTATTTGGTACTGAACTTGAAAAGTAGACACCATTGTCCAAAAATTACATTTCTACTAAAATTCTTTAGAATTACTTTTGTAATCATAAATAGTAATAAATATGTCCTCAACAAAAAGAAAAACATCAACTTTAGTAGTAAATTAATATGTGATTTTTTTTCATGATGTGTGTAATAAGATATCAGATTATTGTGATTCACGGCCTGTTAAATTATTACTTAGAAATAAGATTAATCCGTTGACTTTGACAGAAATCCGGAATTTTAATATATATGTTCTCCTTTTTACAAAAAATAAGTTGACTATTTGCTCTTAAATTCTCACGAGGACATTTTTGAAGGTGATGTAGAGATTAACTTACAGAGTCATCTTCACAACTACTTGTATAAATTTAAAAGAGCCCACCCGTAAAATATTACTGAAAACGTTCTGCATATCAAACGTTCTGTAAAAACTAAAAAATTAAATTTAGAAAATGTACTAGATAATGACAATGATAATATGGTTTTGGTAATATGGTTCATGAACCAGTTAGTGATAATTTATGAACCATACAAGCATTTTGCATATTATATCAAACCATTCAATGATCGTCAACCACTATTAGATTATGAATCAGAAACTCAGTATTTTTTGCATTGCTTGTTCAACAAAACATCAATTAAGAGTAATAGTATCGATGATCCTAAAATACACGAATTTTTTCCTTATATAGCGTAGGACATTAATGCCAGTCTTCTATTTTAATTGACTTTCAACTCGTTGTGGCTCCAAGTCAGTATTCACACAATGTATAAGTTCCTTAGCTCATCTACCACTCTTTTCTAAACCTGCAAAAAATATTCAACATGGTATTATATGTTCCACCCAAATACAAAATAGTCTGCGAGTATGGTTCAATAAATTGATAAACGTGGTTCATGAACCATAATCCACAATTATTTGGACCATACTAATCGAGTATGGTTCGACAAATTGTTAAGCATGGTTCATGAACCATGTATATATTTTTTTTTAACCTTACAGTTTATTCATGTTTAACAATATATATCAACCGGATCGCTGTTGATGTTTTATAATTGAAAGTCGATTCGCAATGTCAGACATCAAATGTTGCACAAAACGAAACTCTAACTAAATCACAACACTTTAAATGAAACCTTAGTATAATAGACATACGAAATCCTAAGATAACTTACAAGTCAAGCCGAGATATGTGCGTTACGGATAATAACAATCGACGCGGATGATTACAACATATGCGAATGGCAGACACGGCTGAATTCGTTTCTTCGTTTAATTTTCAGAGGTTGTTTCACAATTTCAAAATACCCTAATTTTTGGAGTGAATTATGGTTTGTGAAACAACGTTATCTTGTTGTTCCTAAATTACCCTTGCATTTAATTTTGAATTATTCTAATTCCATATTTAGTAACTTTTTTATTTGATTTGGTTATAAATCTGGTCCGTTGATCTGATTTATTTAACGGCTCATATTAGTGTATATTTTATACACATAAGAGACTTTATACCAGATCTTCACCCTATTTTAAAGCCTAATTTATACACCTAAATATCGTTTTTATATTTAATATTTTTTATGTAACTGTACATTAAACACATGCCTCTATTTTGTTTTATATTTTTTTGAGTTTTTTGTCGAAAACCACCCGCCTAATACCTAAATGTTAATAAAATCACCCCTTCAATTTTTTTGAGATAACTGACGAACACGTCGTTGAGTGCTGCAAATTTATCCCGACTCTCCTTACTAGTACAGTATCGGCAAGCTGGGGTCGAATCCACAGGGAACGGTAGAAGTTTCTTTTCAATCTACAACTAAGAATTGGGGTTGTGAGTAAAAAGTATGAAGAAAAGACGGGAAACTGGTGCGCAAGTACCACTGGCGCACAAACAGACAGCAAGTGAAAAAGATGTAATTAACTATGCAAGAGATGATCTCGGTTTAGATTTATCACTATGAATTTCTATGTTTACCCCTCGGTCACTAATGATACATGATATAATTGTCCACGTAGATTAAGGTCCTGTCACAGCTTAATAACCTACACATACATTCCGGTCAAAGTCCGTATGATATTATTACTCAATCTAGTCTAGTCAATAACGAATCCGGTCAAGGTAGTTAATGCCTATTCTAGTGTTACTCCTATCATTCACAGTCACGTACTTCTAATAGTTTAACTATAGATAATAGATTCTACAACTAAGTCTGCGGTCGCTTAATTGTCTAACCTAATTATCATGCAATTGAGTTCGGAATAATAATACTAAACTTAATCATGCAAATTAAGAACAAGACCTCAAAACATATTATTCATAGATCAAAACCCAAACCGAGTTCAGTGAGTTTAGCTACTCATACTGAATGAATACATCTCAAGTGTAATTAAATAACAACTAAATAACAAGACAAATCTGTAGTGTAGCGTCGGCAGTCTCGCGTGACAGCTTGCGCGCACGGCCGGATCGGAGTTCTGCTCTGAGCCGTCTGGTCTCTTCTGCGTGCATATCTGTGATCTCCAGAATCTTTGTATTTATAGCTTGCCTCCTAGGGTTTCCACGAATATTTAGGCAAGGATATCTGTAGGAAATCATCTATATCTCTAAGAATCAGCTTAGGAAATATTAAATCTCCAAAACTGAACTTAGAAATATTTCTCGCGCGTGATGACGTCATCGACCCGAATATCTCGCTATCTGCTGACGTCACCGCCTTGCTGTCTGCTGCGCGTTCTTCACTCGCGCGCCATGTTGCTCGCGCGCCAGTGGCCATTTGTCGGTTGTCTTTGCCTTGTTATCTTTTTGCATGAGATTCAACCTTCTTGTTGCATTTTCGTTCTAACTCTTCTTTAAAACCTGAGCGTAATCTTATACCATAATATGTTAGAATAAAAGCAGTGTAAAGGACTTAAAGTAGCGTACAATTGCACTCTATCAATAACCACCCATCAATTTCACATCGTTAAATCTCGACACCCCGTCGCCGGTTCCGACGTCTTTTGCCGGAAAATTGACTGTTTACCAGGTTGACCATGCTTTAAATCGAATTTTTTCATTAATATACTTATCTACTAATACCATATACCTTAATATGATTTTATTCTTGTTGAATTGTGCTTGAATTATCCAAAAAATCATAATACAAACTCAACAAAACAAATCATAGCATTTCTCAACATTAATCTTTTAATTGCTTTTATTTTTGGGTTATGATGTTATTAGATTAGTTTTTTAGAGTTGAAAATTAGATTTCAAGCATAGTCAACTTAGTCAACGACCAGTTTTTCGGCAAAAGACGCCGGAGCCGGTGACGGGGTGTCAAGATTTAACGATTTGAAATTGATGGGTGGTTATCTCAAAAAAATTGAAGAATTGGTTTCGTTAAAATATAGATATTGTGAGGGTGGTTTTCGGCAAAAAACTCTTTTCTTAAATAAAAATATTCGAACATGTACCAAATGGAATCAATATTTCAAGCTTAGTTTTTATTCCATTCATATTTTTCAGTTATGTTAAAACTGGAGTTGGTTAATTTAATCTCTATATTTTAGTGTATGTTATCATAGTAAAAATCAACAAATATATATTTCAAGTAATACGAATTCGACACTAATATGCATAAATCGTATAGTTTATATGAACAAGCTTTTTTTCAGGCTTTGGGTCGGGCCGAGCGGGCTTCGAAAGACCGGCTCAAAGGAATTGGTCTCGGGCCTCCGTCGCCCCGACTAGCGGGCCGGGCTTGTACCAGACCAGGTGTCCGACATTTACCGCGCTTTCTGGCTTCGGACCATTTGGACACCCCTTCTCGCGCACCCCTATTCACTGGCATTCTTGTTTAGCTTCAATCTTGTCCGTTTAGGTAAAGCAGTGAAATATAAGTTGTGGATGCATTTTTTTATGGACTCGTGAACCTACTTTGCATTCATTGATTGTATCTTATTAATGATTGAAATTGCACCACGATATTTCATATGTGCAACTCATATGTCTCATTAATGTGTTGGCATAATCCCCATGATAAGGGTAGAGATCCTGTATAAAGTACAATAAGTGTATACAATATAAACTAATATAGACCATTAAAACATGTAGAATCACAATTCAGATTAATTACAAAAATTAATTAATTAATTGCCAATTAGGAAATAAATAAATTCAAATCAAATCTCTAGGGGTAATTTAGGAACAAAGAAATATGACAAAATCAGTTGGCGACTAATTAGGAATAATAATTAAACAATCACGAACTTTTTTCTCTCTTATGTCCTGTAGTGGAGTGAACATTAGTGGAGTGAACAGTAAAAGAAGAGAGTTGTTTTTGGAACTTAAAAGTTTCCTTTTGTTTCTGATCATATTTTTGTGATAGTGTGCCAAATGATTATTTGCTTTATACTTTTTCTCTTTTAAGGATGGGTTCCAAGCAGAATAGTACTGTTCTTGAAGAGATTATTGCAAGAATGGAGAGTGATAAGCGCTTACAGTTAACGGAGGAAGACTTCAATGAGATGGAGGATGAGTTTGGGTTTGGTTTCATTGCTCGAGTGTGTATTGACAATAAGTACCCAAAAAAGGATGCAATCTGTACTGTTTTGAAGGGTTATGGGTTGTGGAGGAAGACACAAAGTTCAAAGAAAGCGGTCACAATGCGATGCTGGTTGTCTTTTCCAAACAAGAGCAGCGAGACCGGATAATGAAGACCGGACCTTGGTTATGTGATGACTGGCTTATACTAGTTCAGAAATGGGATGCAGATGATGTTCTAGTAGTTACGTCACTTATAACATTCAAATGCTGGACTCATCTATACAATGTTCCATTGGGTTGTTTATCAAGTCCAAATTTATTTTAAAAAATTGGATCAATGGTTGGTAAATTTATAGAAGTTGCTCCTTTTCCAGAGGCACAAGCATGCATGGCATCAAAAGCTGGGTATTTGAAGATTTTGGCGGTGTTTGATGTGAAGGAACCTATAGTTACAAGTTTTACTATGCCTAGAAGAAATGGGGACGTTTATAAAGTGCTAGTTCGATACCCTAAGCTGCCGAGGCTTTGTTTCAAATGTGGAGTAGTCCTACATAAGAAAAGTGCATGCATGTAGAGGGATCCGGTTCTGGATGATGAAGGAAAGCAAAAATTTGGGGTATGGCTAAGGGAGTCAACCTTTTTTACTATTTATGGTACTGACTATTGAGTATGATCAGGATCCACCAGATTGATCTGCTCCTTGGCGGCAGAACTTGTTTCAAACCAGGGACTTGCATGTAATTATTTTTAGGGGTCTCGATGTAGTTTTACAATCTTGAGGGGTGTATTTGTATTTTGTAATAGTTGGGTCTATCATGTAAAATCAATTGCGCGCCTCTGATCAATTCAATTGAGTTTTTCCCCAATTCGTTTCTCTGGCGATTTCAAGCTCGCCGGCGTTCGTTCCTTCTCCGGCGAAGCTCCGATCCTTCTTTCTACATGGTATCAGAGCGGGATTGATCGTCTTGTAAGTTTCTTGTACTCAGAACTTCGTCGATTTTGTTTTCTTGTTTCTTGAACCCTAGTTTTTCCAATGGCTGCGGAATCGAGCAATGCTGCTAGTGTTTCTGTCATGAGTCGTCTGGAGAGGGCTCTGTTTGTGAGTCCTAATGAGAACATATCAGTTTCTTTAGTTTCTGAGAATTTGATTGGATCTGAGAATTACATTCCTTGGAAGAAATCCATGGAGATGGTTCTTGATTTCAAGCATAAGCTTGCTTTTGTTAGAGGACGCATAGCTAAACCGACTGATGAGATTCAGTTAGAAAGTTGGGAACGGTGTAGTCGAGTTGTTCAGTCATGGCTTATAGTTCAGTGTCACCAGAAATAGGCAAAGCTTTAGTTCATTCTGCAGATTGCATTCAAGCATGGTCAGAGTTGGAGAATAGATTTGCAACTAATGGACCTAGAATTTATGCTTTGCGTGAGGAAATAGCAGCCTTGAAACAAGGAGATATGAGCATTGAAGCTATTATGGTAAACTGAGAACTCTGTGGGGAGATGAGGAAGCCTTGACTGATAACAAGTTGTGTGATCTTGGAGATGCATGCAAGTCAACAAAATGCTTGAATGATAGAAGAGTCATGGACAAAGTCATGAAGTTTCTTATGGGTTTGAATGAGGCTCATTTTCAGATAAGGAGTCAAATACTGCCTATGGAACCTATACCTTCCATTGACAAGGTCTATGCAATGATTGTACAAGATGAAACACAGAGGGGGATTAACAGACCAGCTATGTTCAGCAATAATACTGGAAACAGTCAGAATCAGAACAACAAAGGCAATGATCAGTCAGGTAACAAAAAAAAGGGAAAGAGGCCTGTCTGTGCACATTGTCAGATGGTTGGTCACACCAAGGAGAAATGCTTCAAACTTCATGGTTATCCACCATGGCACAGGGCTTACAAAGGTCCTAAGAATGCCATTAATAATGTTGTGACTGAATCTGGAAGTGCAGGACAAATAATGCTTCAGATGCAAGTGTTAAAGAATCTGCTCAAATGACCTCAGTCCAGATGACACAGGAGCAAATGAGCAAGTTGATGAATCTGCTCAATGGCATCAATATGAATCATGAGCATGTAGCAGGTATTACATGTCTATCTTCCATTAAGATTAATCAGGATGTATGGATTATAGATAGTGGTGCAACAGATCATATAACTCCATATGAAAATGTTCTTGAGGATGTGAGGCCTTTACAAATCCCATTTAGTGTACTAATGCCTACTGGTGATAGAGTTTCAGTAACTCATGCTGGAAATTGCATCTTGACTGATAAGATCATTTTACATGGAGTTCTTCTGGTGCCTAAGATTAAGTTCAATCTTATATCTGTTGCAAAGTTAGCAAGTGATTCTGATTTGAAGGTTACTTTTACTGATAAATGCTGCGAAATACAGGACTCAGTAGGGGTGACTATGAAAGAGACTGGTGAACTAGTTGGAGGATTGTATCAGTTCAAAAGGGCAGTGAAGGTAAAATGTTTGACTGCACAGGCTGGGAAGAATCTAGATTTCATTTGGCATCAAAGATTAGGACATGTTCCTTTTGATAAACTGAGGTGTATTCCACAAGTAAAATGTAATAAAAGTTTACAGTGTGACATTTGCCCTCAAGCAAGGCAGAATAGACTTCCTTTTCATGAAAGTGTCTCTTCTAGCAGCTGTTTATTTGATTTAGTCCATGCAGATATCTGGGGACCCTATAAGGTTCCAACTCTTACTGGTGCAAGGTACTTTCTTACTGTTGTTGAAGATAAATCCAGATGTACATGGACTTATTTGATGGAGCATAAAGGATTAGCAGCTGATCAGCTTATGCTTCTTATTAATGGTTGAGACTCAGTTTGATAAGAAAGTGAAAGTTGTGAGAACAGATAATGGGCAGGAATTTTTGAGTCACAAGCTGGCTAATTTTCTCATGTCAAAAGGTTGTTTACATCAGAAATCATGTGCTTACAGTCCTCAACAGAATGGCAGAGTTGAGAGAAAGCATAAACATCTTCTGGAAACAGCCAGGGCTCTGAAGTTTCAATCAAAAGTGCCAGATTGTTTTTGGGGTGATGTGTGTTGACTGCAACATACATTATTAACAGGCTTCCATCAACAGTTTTGGCTGGAAAATCACCATTTGAGGTACTGTTTCAGAAAATACCTGATTATCAACATTTGAAAGTTTTTGGATGTTGTGTTACATGACAAATACTTTGCCAAATAAATCCAAATTTGAACCTAGAGCTCAGGCTTGTGTTTCTTGGGTTACCCATTTGGACAGAAAGGATATAAGTTGCTGGATATTACAACAACAATATTCATGTGAGTAGAGATGTTGTATTCTTTGAAGATCAGTTTCCCTTTCTCTGATGATAAAAGATCAGGTGCTTCTTCAAATCCAGTTATGCCAATCTGTCCTACTGTCCAGAATCACTGATATAATGATGAATGAACCTAGACAATACAACAGCTAATATTCATGATGCAAATGTTCCTCCTGAACCTGCTCATGCTGAGAATGATCAGGATCATACTACTCTGAGGAGATCTTCTAGGATTCCAAGACCATCAGTTCGACTGGAGGGTTATTTGTGTAATCAGGTGACAAACTCTTCATTGTACCCTATTCACAAATATGTTGATTACTCAGGTTGTTCTGTTAATTTTCAACACTATGCCTTGCAACTAGCATCAGATGTTGAACCCACCAGTTTCAAACAAGCTCAGAAGTTCCCTGAATGGGTTCAGGCTATGGAAGCTGAACTGAAGGCCTTGCAAGAAAATGATACATGGGTCATAACTGATCTTCCCAGAGACAAGAATCCAGTTGGGTGCAAATGGGTGTACAAGGTCAAAAGAAATTCAGATGGATCTGTTGAGAGATTTAAAGCCAGACTTGTGGCAAAGGGCTTCACACAAATGGAAGGCTTAGATTACAATGAAACTTTTGCACCTGTGGTCAAGATGACCACAGTGAGGACATTGTTGGCTGTGGCTGCTGTTAGAAATTGGCCATTGTTTCAATTGGATGTGAATAATGCATTCTTGCATGGCACTTGGATGAAGAAGTATATATGTCATTACCTCCTGGTTTTTATGGATCTGAAAAAGCTCAGGGCAAAGTATGTAAATTGAGAAAAAGCCTTTATGGCTTGAAGCAAGCTTCTAGGCAGTGGTATGCAAATTCAGTGATGCTTTGATCAGGTTTGGTTTCACTCAGAGTCAGAATGATCATTCATTGTTTACCATTTATAATTCAGATGATTTCATTGCTTTTCTGGTTTAAGTTGATGATGTGGTGCTGACTGGAACAAATTCTGAATTGATTGAGAAGGCTAAGTGTTTCATTAATTCTCAGTTCAAGATTAATGATCTTGGTTACTTAAAGTTCTTTCTTGGCATTGAGGTTGCCAGATCAGATGGTGGAATTTTCCTTAATCAAAGGAAATATATTCTTGATCTGTTGTCTGAAGCTGGGATGCTTGGATGCTGATAGAGTACAGTTGTACGCTACTTTAAGTCCTTTACAATGCTTTTATTCTAACATATTATGGTATAAGATTACGCATTTGGTGTAGTTTTGTATTTCAGGCTTAAAAGAAGAGTTAGAACGAAAACGCAACAAGGAGGCTGAATTTCGGGCAAAAAGATAACAAGGCAACGATAACAGACAAATGGCCACTGGCGCGCGAGCAACATGGCGCGCGAGTGAAGGTCGCGCAGTAGACAGCAGAACGGTGACGTCAGCAGATAGCGAGATATTCGGAACGATGACGTCATCACGCGCGAAGAATATTTCTAAGTTCAGTTTTGGAGATTTAATATTTCCTAAGCTGATTTTTAGAGATATAGATGATTTCCTACAGATATCCTTGCCTAAATATTCGTGGAAACCCTAGGAGGCAAGGCTATAAATACAAAGATTTATGGAGATCACAGATGCACGCAGAAGGGACCAGACGGCTCAGAGCAGAATTCCGATCCGGCCGTGCGCGCAAGCTGTCACGCGAGACTGCCGACGCACCACTTCAGATTTGTCTTGTTATTTAGTTGTTATTTAATTATACTTGAGATGTATTCATCAGCATGAGTAGCTAAACTCACTGAACTCGGTTTGGGTTTTGATCTATGAATAATATGTTTTGAGGTTTTGTTCTTAATTTGCATGATTAAGTTTAGTATTATTATTCCGAACTCAATTGCATGATAATTAGGTTAGACAATTAAGCGAAGCCTTGCACCGCAGACTTAGTTGTAGAATTTTATCTATAGTTAAACTATCAGAAGTACGTGACTGTGAATGATAGGAGTAACACTAGAATAGGCATTAACTACCTTGACCGGATTCGTTATTGACTAGACTAGATTGAATAGTAATATCATACGGACCTTGACCGGAATGTATGTGTAGGTTATTAAGCTGTGACAGGACCTTAACCTACGTGAACAATATGTCATGTATCATTAGTGACCGAGGATAAACATAGAAATTCATAGTGAAAATCTGAACCGAGCTCATCTCTTGCATAGTTATTTACATCTTTTTCACTTGCTGTCTGTTTGTGCGCCAGTGGTACTTGCGCATCAGTTTCTTTCTTTTCTTCGTACTTTTTACTCACAACCCCAATTCTTAGTTTGTAGATTGAGAAGAGACTTCCACCGTTCCCTGTGGATTCGACCCCAGCTTGCCGATACTATACTAGTAAGGAGAGTCGGGACAAATTTGCAGCACTCAACGACGTGCTCGTCCGATGCAAACCTTCTGTCTTACCAATGCATACTGATCACAAGCTTGCTTTATCCACTTCTGCATTACTGTGGATCCTTTACCTTATAGAAGGTTAGTTGGCCAACTCATATACTTGTGTGTTACAAGACCTGACATATGCTATGTTGTTCATATATTGAGCCAGTTCATGGCAAGTCCCAGACTTGATCACATGACTGCTGCTCATAAAGTCCTTAGATATCTCAAACAAGCACCTGCACAGGGGTTATTCTACTCAGCCAAGTATCCTCTGGTTTTGTCGGCATATTGTGATGCAGATTGGGGTGCTTGCCCTCTAACGCGCAAGTCAATCTTTGGCTATGTAGTGATGTTGGGTGATTCTCTGATTTCTTGAAAAACCAAAAAGCAGGCAATTGTGTCTCATTCCTCTGCTGAAGCTGAGTATCGAGCCATGGCAAATGCTTGCTGTGAATTGGTTTGGATACAGAAGCTCCTCCTTGACTTTCAGGTCAAAATCCCCACTCCAGTCAGTTTGTTTTGTGATAATGTGGTTGCCATGCACATTGTTCGTAACCCTGTATTTCACGAACGTATTAAGCACATCGAGCTGGACTGTCACTTGATTAGACAACATTTCTGTTCTGGTTTCATTGCTCCTGAGTTCATCCCTTCCATGGATCAGCCTGCAGACATGCTTACAGAGGCCATTTCTTCTGATGGTTTGGCTCGTTTGTGTTCCAAGCTCAAGGTTTCGAATGCTCTCCACACCTTGCACGTACGGGGGGGTATTGAGCATGATCAGGATCCACCAGGTTGATCTGCTCCGTGGCGGCAAAACTTGTTTCAAACCAGGGACTTGCATGTAATTATTTTTAGGGGTCTTGATGTAGTTTAACAATCTTGAGGGGTGTATTTGTATTTTGTAATAGTTGGGTCTATCATGTAAAAGCAATTACGCGCCTCTGATGAACTCAATTGAGTTTTTCCCCAATTCGTTTTTCAGGCGATTTCAAGGTCGCCGGCGTTCATTCCTTCTCCGGCGAAGCTCCGATCCTACTTTCTACACTGACGCTGCATTAAAGTCCCATAAGGATTTGGTTGGACATGCAACACGTCTGAGTACAAGCAAGAACATTAATTCTGCTCTGTTTAAGGCCCGGAGTCATGGAGACTCTAGCTACATTCCAAATATGGAGAATGCATTAATGCCGTATATGGTGCCAGAGAATTTAACTCCAGTGCCGGGGGTAGGATTAACATCGGGGTTAACACATGAAAAGATTATGCAACGTGTCATGCAGATTAGTCGTCAAGAATTCCTAGAGAAGGAAGCAAGCTGCATGCATAGAGGAGATGGAGAAGAAAGACGATCTTCACACCTCGTGACAAGCAGTGGAAAGGAAGTGATGGGGTCACTGCATGTCTCCGAGGTGTCAAAAGAAACTTTACATGTTGCTAAGGATTCGTCTTTTATTAGGATTAATGATGAGGATGGGAGGCTCGAAAATTGGAATAATAGTGGAAAAAGACCGGTTATGGGCATGATTTCACCAAAAGGTTTCCATAAGCAACACGTGGTAGATACAACCTCATATTTGGAGACCCCTATTATTTATGAAGATGCAAATGATGGCTTGATCCACGTCAGATGTCAAGAGAATGAAGAGTTTGATATTATGGACAAGTCCTGTGGAGTAAAACACATGTCTTTGTCGGAAGGTGATTACCATGTAGAAGCTTCGAAAGATAATTTTAAGAGGAACAAAAATGTTATGCGACCAGGTCTAGGTCAAAACAATATAAGTGGTTTTATTAATTACAGGCTTCGGCCTTTGGTAGCTGATCTAAGCCAAGTTTTCTTACAAACTGATTTTCCATGCGACCAGGTCTAGGTCAAAACAATATAAGTGGTTTTATTAATTATAGGCTTGGGCCTTTAGTAGCTGATCTAAGCCAAGTTTTCTTACAAACTGATTTTCCATGGAATGATGTTGATCGGGTGGTTATGAAGGACGGTAAAGTGCAAAAAAGAAAGGAGCAGGGTAGTTCGACGACTCGAATTACGAAGCAAAAATTCAAACGAACTAAGAGAGGGACTGGATCTGTTATCGGATTGTCTGTTGAATCGATTATGCTTTAGAATCACTTACTCCTAGAATCTCTGAGGCTCAGAATGCTATGCTTTGTGCTCCATATTCAGAGGAAGAAGTTACTAGGGCTCTCTTCCAGTTGGGTCCTCATAAGGCACCCAGCTGTGATGGGTTTCCTCTTAGCTTTTTCCAATATTCATGGAATATAATTAAATCTGATTTTTTATCTGAAGCTCTAGCTTTTCTAAATCAGGGACTTCTTAATACTTCTGTTAATCTAACAACAATTGTTTTGATTCCAAAGGTGAGAGGGGCAGAGAGGATGCAAGAATTCAGACCTATTAGCCTCTGCAAGGTGATGGCTAGAACCATTTCAAAGACTATTGCAAATCGTTTGGTGCAGAGTCTGAAATTGTTTTGAGCAAGAATGCAGATGCAAACATGGTTTCTCTTATTCTGAATATTCTGCAAGTTAAATATATTGATAAGCATACAAGATATTTAGGCTTGCCTGTTTATTTCGGTCATCATAAGAGTTCTTTGTTTCAATCTGTTATTGAGAAAGTTGAGAAGAAGATTGCAGGATGGAATGTTTCTTGTTTGTCTTTTGGAGGAAAAAAGGTATTAATTAAATCAGTGTTGTATGGGATTTCGAATTTTTTAATGCAATGTTTTCTGTTTCCGAAAAAAGTTGTACAGAAGCTTAAATCATTGATAACGGACTTCTGGTGGAGATCAGGTTGCAAAGAGGGTTTTCATTGCCTTAAAGATGCATTTTTATATATGTCTAAAGAAGAAGGTGGAATGGGTTTTAAGGACTTGGCACAATTTAATCGATCCTTGTTGGCTAAACAGGCTTGGAAAATTATGTCTAAACCAAATCATCATCTTAGCCTTCTTATCAGGAGTAAATATTTTCCAAATGGTGTTTTTGAGAATGCTTCTTTAGGAAGACGCCCTTCTTATTTTTGGAGAAGGGTTTTATCTGTTCGGAACATTGTTGTGCAGGACCTCGAAGACAAAGAGATAGTGGTCAGCTTGATTGGATTGCTAGTACTACGTGAGAGTTCGATGTGAAATCAGCTTATGAAGTTTCCTTACGTGAACAAAAGAAGGAAAGGTCAATGGAAGCAGAACAATCAAATTTGAGCAGAATGAAAACTTTTTGGAAAACTTTTGGAAGCTACCTATTCCTAGGAAACTTCCTTGGAAAATTTGAGGTGGTCTGTGTTTTCTGTGGATATAAAAATGAAACAACTTCTCATAGTTTTATAAATTGCTGGTGGGCTGCTTCTATTTGGTCGAATGCAGGGATTACAGGATTGCACACTCATGCGGAGGATGTTCCGATGGCGGACTGGTTTTATTACTGTTACCACAATCTAAGTAAGTCACAGTTTATTAATATGTTGATCATTATGTGGCTTATTTGGTTTAATAGGAATAAAGCTTTAAAGGGTGAACAGTATTGGACTCCATCTTTTCTGGTTACGAAAGCAAGGATTCTGATGAACGACTATGTTAGAGCTAAACATTTTGGCAGACCTTATGATTGTTGTAATGAGTTGGAGTGGTTGAATCCAGTATTGGGGGAAATAAAAGTTAACGTTGACACTTCATATTGCATTAAGAGTGGCAGAGCAGGTCTGGCAGCAGTGGCTCGAGATCATGAAGGAATCACTGTGGCTATCCGTACAAGAGTGTATGAGTCTTGCATTAACTGCTTCCAAGCTGAACTGCCGGCAGTGATGGAAGGGTTATTAATGGCTACATATATATGAGTAGTAGGAGAATTACTTTGGAGAAAGATTGTGCTAATGTGTTATCTGCTTTATTGTGTTTTCAGGACACCATATCTTGTGATCAACTGCTACTTAATAGCTGCAAAAGGCATTTGTTGCAAAACGTTGATTGGAGCATTCGACTTATTAGAAGAGAAGCGAATTTGCATCAAAAAATTGTAATAAAATTCACACAAAATAATCATGAAATAATAATCATCAAAATATGTTCACAAACAACTCCCCAAAATTGGGTGAGTTTAGTTACACATATGATTCATCACAACAAAATACAAGAAAGTAAAAGATGTGGCCTCCTCTATCTCCTTCCGTTGTCACTACGGCCTGATGAGATGGTTTCTTCTCCAAAAATCCTGATTTCTTCAAGTAGCAAGAGAGCTCCGAAAATGGTTGAAAATGATGTAGAAAGTGTGTGAAAAGAAAGCCAAAACATTGGCCAAATGATGGCTTATTTTTGATGTCTTCCTCTCCTCCTTTTATATGCATTTTCATCATAAATTGCATAAAATTCCGTCCTCATTTCTTGTAGCACGAAATCATTTATTTGTCTCATTTCCAAGGTTGAAGTTTAATGCAATTTTGCTATTTTTAGACTGCCGCAGACTCTGAAGGATTTATTTCCGCAGAGGCTTAAGTATTTTCATTAATTCAATACCCTCCGCGGCCATAAATTCAATACCCTCCGTGGTATTCCAGAAAATCAAATTTTGGTCTTTGCTTGCTTCTTTGATTCTTCATCTCAAATGTCTTGAATTAAATCCAAACGTGGAAAAATAATCTTGTACATCTATAACATGAATCACACACAAAACGTGAAATAAACATGAAAAAATGTACTTAAATTATGGAATTTTTCGTTTTGATCGATCGTATAAATACGCTCCATCAAGAACCATACACTATAATATTTTGGACCATGTACATTAAGAATCGTAGTAGCAATTCAAATAGGATCAAATCAAAATTTGATTTGGAATTATCCGTTAACTGATGTAATCATTTGGAGGATTTTAAGGAGATATTATTTTTTTCGATTTTCATTGTAATTATTTTAGATCACTTTACAAATTTGCCATTTTGTTTTATTTAACAATTTTATTATGTATTTTAAACCATTTGATTGAAATCAATTGAAAATTAGGATAATTTTATATAAACTAGCACTTTATACATGATCACTTCCCTCTCGATAAAATACAATCAATTATTACAAAATAAAACTCGCTGATTTAATAAAAATATGAATCCACGTTAGATATGTCAAATGGGGCGGGTACGGGCGGGTATGACCCGGTTATAAAGGGTAATATGTATAAACGGATAACGGGTATTATTTACCCGTTTATGTAAACGGGTATAAACAGGCGGGTATATAGGATAACGGGTAACGGGTATTAATTTACCCGTTTACCCATTAAATATCCATTTATCCATTAATAACTCATTTACCCTTTAACTACCTATTTTTATTTTACCAATTATTCTATTATTTGTAAAATACGAAAATGAGTATCTAATTTTTTAGTAGATTGACGGTAGTTTATGAGTAGAACTTGATGAATTTTTCTAATGAAATATACCGGGCGGGTAATGGGCGACCCTATAATAAAAGGGTATAAACGGGTAACGGGTATGATTACCCTTTATCTCTAAACGGGCGGGTATAGACGGATATTTTAACGGGCAGATAAAGGGCGGATAACGGATAATGGGTAATTTTGACATATATAATCCACGTGAGTAAATTCCTACTTAAGAATGTGATAATGTATAAGTTTGTGTCGAATTGCAATTGGATAGTACTGCAAAAATGTACTAGAAAAGAATTCTCTGTGGCTCGAGACCACATCTTACCATGACTGATCATCATCCACACGGCTCTCGAGTCTTGACCCTCTAAAAAAGAATGGCTGCACCTGCACGCATCTTGTCTCGTGTATCGCCTTCACTCCATTCGCACCTCCTTTTCTCAAAAACAAAAATCCCTTCAAACTCTCCTTCTCCGCATCCTCATCTGTAATGGCTTCAGCCACAGCCTCATCCTCAGCCTCCTCCTGCAACTGCAAGGTACTTTTTTACTTATTCTGTACTTCCGTCACTCACTCTACTGTTTCTGTTACTTAATCTCATCTGAATCAGGCGTTGGTTCCGATCGCTAATGGCACGGAGCCGATGGAGGCTGTTTACATCATAGACGTTCTCAGAAGAGGCGGTGCTGACGTTACCGTCGCTTCTGTCGAGAATCGGACCCACGTTGATGCTGCTCACGGTGTCAAGATTGTTGCTGATGCATTGATTAAAGACGCTGTTTCCACCGTGTTTGATCTCATAGCCTTACCTGTACTGTGTACCTACCTATATCTTAAGATTGATTTATGAAACACTATTGGCTGCTTACTTGTTAATGAATGGGTTAGGGAGGTATGCCTGGTGCCATTGCTCTTAGAGATTCCAAGGAGCTGCAGGATTTGGTGAAAAAGCAGGCTGAGGAAGGACGGCTTTATGCTGCTGTGTGTGCATCACCTGCTGTTGTGCTTGGCTCTTGGGGACTGTTGAAGGGACTCAAGGTAGTTCGTTTCATTTAAATCACTTTGGTGTTTGGATAAAATGATACTAATATGTGTTTACATTTATTTAGGCGACTTGTTATCCGTCCTTTATGGAGCAATTGGCTTCTTCAGCTGCCACAACAGTTGAATCCAGAGTCCATAAAGATGGAAATCTCATTACAAGCCGCGGGCCAGGAACAACCATGGAGTTTGCTGTAGCTTTGGTTGAGCATTTATGTGGAAAAGATAAGGCGGATGAAATTGTTGGACCGCTGGTATAATACCTTCTCATTTCTTCATATTTTTTGCAAACTGTTGCGATATAGTAAGAATCCTTCTCATATGGGAGAAAATATGGGGAAAGCTCTTGATGATGGAGACGATAGATTATTTACCTGAGGAATGCATTCTTTATGTTTAGAACTATTTACCTTTGTAAATGCTGATTTTTTCTTTGCCTGTATGGATTTGCTTATCCAAAGACAACTTTATGTTGGGAGCCTTCTGTCAGATCTGCTTCCGACAGACTTGTCTTGTGCATAGCGCCACTTTTGTTTTTGATCATGCATGCTAGTGAGAATGATTCAAAAATTTAGAATTCTGTGTCTTTATTTTGAATCTTTTTTTATATTTACACATACTGCATCAACCATTCCATTGACTGTCAGGTGATGCGTCCTAACCCAGGAGAAGAATACACAATAGCTGAGTTCAATGCTATGGAATGGACCTTTGATAACACCCCTCAAGTAAGTTTGGAGTTTTGTGTCCTTCTTTATGTGAGTCGTCACGTCTTGTTTATTGCATTTCACATAGCCTGGAATGGATACCTCTCCTTTAGTGATCCCCAATATTGAAATTGAACATTGACATAGTTCATCTCGTGGTGTCCTTAGAATAGCAAGCAGCTTGAATCTGTGTTTGTTTTCTCTTGTGTCACTTTTGAAGTACCTGAGACTGTTTTTACAGGCTTTAGTTACTGTACTACCTCACTGATCATATTCTCTTAGTTCTATACTTCTATCCTCTTAGTTCTTTGACAATAGGGGCTCAGGAGAAACATCCGTAGTAAAATAATTTAACTACTTGTGCGGCTGTATATTTTCAGATTCTTGTGCCTGTTGCCAATGAAACTGAGGAAATGGAAGCTGTGTCGATAATTGATGTTTTACGGAGGGCAAAGGCAAAAGTTATCGTGGCTTCAGTCACAGGCAATCTTGAAATCGTAGCTAGAAGAAAAGTAAATCTTGTGGCGGATATGCTCCTTGATGAGGCTTCTACACTTTCATATGACCTCATTGTCTTGCCAGTAAGTTGAGCGGCTCTTCTAGTCATCTGTAGCTAGTTCAGAGAAGCTCAGTTGTATACATTCCTTGCCTTTTCCATTTTTACAGGGTGGTCTAGGGGGTGCTAAAACTTTTGCAGCATCAGAAAAACTAGTGGAAATGCTCAAGAAACAAAGGGATGCAAACCGACCATATGGGGCAATTTGTGCATCACCAGCATATGTCCTTGAACCCCATGGCCTGCTCAAGGTATCATCAATATTATTCGTAATTTTCTTTTTTCAGATCTGGTAAGTTAATTTTACCAGATAATTACACGCAGCTGCTTCTCTGCCACTCTTTTCTTAGTTTTATTGCTTTTATAACAAGGTTTATTGTTACCTTCTCTATCTACTTTTGTGCATAATCTATGTACATGTCACTTTTGGGTCAGTTAATAATCAAGTTGTGGCATGCAGGGTAAGAAGGCAACTGCGTTCCCGCCAATGTGCGACAAGTTGTCGGATCAGAGTGAAATCAACAACAGAATTGTCATTGATGGTAACTTAATCACAAGTAGGGGGCCAGGGACTGCCTTGGAGTTTGCACTAGCGATTGTAGAGAAGTTTTTTGGACGTGAGAAGGCTCTAGAGCTGGCAAAGGCCATGCTTTTCCTGCACCCCTAAGGCACCTGTGTATCTATGTGCTGCTGATGGATTTGTCTACCAGATAAGAATATGGATATAGTAGAAATAGTGAGGATTGAGATAAATAAAGATGAGCTCCAAAGTTAAAGTCTCTATGTTGTTTGTGAGACTATAAAAGTAGACACTACACTATTTAAGAACTATGGATGAAGCTTGTATTTGGGGCCTTGGTTTATTGTGCGCTGAAAAGCTTTTGCATTAGATATGAGTTCGATATTTTGTCAAGCTCATCGATCAACACAATACCACCCTTTTGGCTAGATAGCCTACTTTTAAGCTAAATGAATTACTTAAACCAAACTGTAAACAAGTCCAGGGATTCATCTATTTGAACCAGTGCTGCCAGAACAATTACTAATGAGAAGACCCCAATCATCATTTTTTGTTCAAGTCAAATGAAACACTTCCAATGAAAAGCATGTAAAAAGATTCTTATTAAAAACTAAGTTTCACTGACCATTTGATTTGGCATACATACAACTTTGCAGTAGACTGCCACACAAAAACTACAATTGGATTGCTCTAGACCCGTACAAGTTAACATTTGTACGATTTAAAAAAACTATCATGTGAAGAATAACCTGTGAAACAACATTTCAAGAGTTCCGAATTGGAGAAAAATGGAATGGTGCGACAAAATTATTAAGCTTCTCTAGCGCATGACAGCACAACGATCATCTCACGCTGTTGATCTTTCAAGTCCTTTAACTTTTGCTCAAGTGAACTTGAACTGAATTTTAATTTAGGAACTGAAGTCAATTCAAGTTTTCTATCATTCAGCTTTTTTAGACCCGCTTCCCCCTCACGCAAGATTTGCAGTGATGCTTCTAAGACAGCTATCTTCTGTGCTACTGACAACAATTGTTTCTCTTGCCTTTTGTTGGCAACAAATGCACTCTCAAAGGTTGGACTTACTTCAACTTCGGAAACATCACAGATAGAAGTATCTTTGTTGGATGCAAGAAATGCTTCTACGCTCCTCACATATGCGTCAATTGTGACTCGAAGTGTAGTTGTGTCACCTTCAAAGAATGAATGCTCTCATAAATTTCATTAGCAGTTACTACAGCATGCCGGACTTCTTAAAAGGAAGTTCTATAAATTTTAAGAGCAAAATTGTCTTCCCCAACAACGCCCCTGCACTTAAAATGTCTGCAGCCAAATTGCTTTTCTGGTGCGATGAGGATGATGAAGCCATATGAACACCAGCACCTGCACATATTGAATATAGGGAAATTGGATTGTCAATAGTCACTTGTATGGCTAAAGGTGCAAATAATAACACATATAAGATTACAGTATGGAGAACATGACAAGTATACGGTCATAAAAGATTACAGACAACAATAAAAACACATATAACTCAAATCAACTCTGACAGCAGCCAAGAAAAAATCACCTTCTCCCAGATTCAATGAGGAACTCAAGGAAGAACAACCGACAGCACCAGGCAATATCAATATTTTGGTTAACCGCGTTAGGGTTTTTATACCAGTTTGATACTGAAAATGGACCAAGTAGTAGGAGGCCCAATCCACCCAAAATAATTTAAGCTAAGCCAAGGCCCATTAGAAATATGCAAGTGCTAAAGCCCATCATGATGAAATAAATATTGTCCTGTTATATCTGTTTTTATATCTTTCATATGGCAGGTGGTGTGAAATTAAAGAATGAAAACGGTTCTGAAGAATCCAATAATGAGCTTGGCATCACTCCCAGATGCCCTGATTCATACAGATCAAACACACTTGTTACGACGCGTTCTCGTTGGATCGTTAATCGCCCTCATTTGTTTTCTACGTTTCCTATTTTGTCCTTATTTTGTATTATTATTATTATTTTTGGTAACAAAATATTCTTGATTTAATTTGATGATTTAATCTCATCCGTCCGTAAATTTAAATCTACAATCCGGATATATTTATAGTTTATACATAGGGAGGGATCAGATAAAAGAGACAGTTTTCATAAAAAATATAAAGTCATCCTAACCTTCGATTGATTTTAATCGGACGGTTTAAAATACACACTCAAATTGTTACCAAAATAAACAAAATGGAAAATATGTAAAGTGATGCTATATAATTATATTGAAAATCTTATTATCATAATATCTTCTTAAAATCCGCCAACAAATTACCGCAAAATTGAATTCGATTCTATTTTGAATCTTCTCGTCGATATGGTTCAAGTATTTGTATTTGATGGTTCTAAAACCATAGTTAACAAATTGATAAACCATACAAATATTGACAATTCACCAACATATGGTTCGTGAACCATACCTTTAGATTTTTTGGTTCGTCAAATTCTTAAACATGATTCATGAACCACACCTTTATATTTTTTGAACCATACATATTTTATATGGTTCGATTAACTATTAAACATGGTTCGTGAACCATACCTTTATGTATTTTGAATTATACAAATATGCCTTCAACCATACCTCTATATTTTATGAACCATACGGTTCTATCGCAATTTCTAGGGCGGTACCAGGCTGCTTTTGCAAATTTTGGTGCGGCTCGGTGTTCGTGGTGAATCGTCTGTGTTCTCTATTCGAATTCGGACGATTTATGTTTGGAATTTGAATTAAACAAAGCCTAATTAACCGCTAATGAACCGCTAATTAGGTTACGTCCTATAAGGGGTGGTTTTCGGCAATTACAACCTATAAGAGGTGGTTTTCGGCAATCTCCGACGGGTGGTTTAACCTAGTTGTTTGATGCAAAATTATTTGCATATCAATTGAAATATATTACTATATTCTATATTAGACTCTTTGTGCAACAATTACTATATTCGATTGAAATATAGTAAATATGAAAGAAGTTAGGGGTAAAATGAGACTCTTTGTGCTTTATACATACGAAAGATGGATATATATATAGAGAGGTTGTATCATGTGGATCCTCTCAATTTGGTGGACTCGTGGATCCCCTCTTGCATCCGTTGATTGCATTTTTTGGATGCATCAGATTGCGCTACGTATGTGCATTTGTCACGTGCACATGTGATGTGCACATGACAAATGTACACGTGCAAGTCACATGCTTCATTAATGCGTTGGCACAATCTGGTGCGTCCAAAAAATGCAATCAACGGGTGCAAGAGGGGATCCACGAGTACACCAAATTGAGAGGATCCACATGATACTTTCCCTATATATATATGATGGAAAGAGATCAAGGAGGACATCCATTTATACGTAGGACAGTAGGACATCATCTCAACCATTTATTTCTAATAATCTAATAATTGAATTGGTCGATTAGATAGATAGACGGAGTAATACAAAAGTGTGAAATATTTGGGGTGGTTTTCAGCAATTACGGCCTATAAGAGGTGGTTTTCGGCAATTATCTCTGTTGAGATTTGGGGTTGAATTAATTGAATTTTATTAACCTAATTAATTAATTAACCTAATTAATGCATAATTAATCCATCTAACGGAGATTTAACACTAATTTAACGTTTTCCGTTAAAATGTGTCGGTCAACAAAAGTCAAACGAACAACGGGTGGTTTTCGACAATAAAATGTATAAGGGGCGGTTTTCGGCAATTACGCCCTATAAGAGGTGGTTTTCGGCAATAAACCCTTTTTAAATTACGATTTTAAGAATTTATAGATTATTAAAAGGGTTAATTACAGAAAACCACCCCTATAATAGGGGTACATAAAATCACCCCTATAATTGGTATTTACAGAAAACCACCTCTATAAATAGATCCGTTAGCATTTCACCACCTCGTTACTATTCCGTTACATAAATCATTAAAAAAAATTAAAAAAATTAAAAAAATTAAAAAAATTAAAAAAATTAAAAAAATTAAAAAAATTAAAAAAATTAAAAAAAATTAAAAAAAATTAAAAAAAATTAAAAAAAATTAAAAAATTAAAAAAAATTAAAAAAAATTAAAAAAAATTAAAAAATTTAAAAAAATTTAAAAAAATTTAAAAAAAATTAAAAAAAATTAAAAAAAATTAAAAAAAATTAAAAAAAATTAAAAAAAATTAAAAAAAATTAAAAAATTCTTGTTTATCGGGTGTTATATATGTCGCATGACTAATTATTTTAATATTATATACTCTATATAGTAAAATTCTTATAACTTATTGAAACCAATTACATATGAGTACATGAAATAAATAAAAACAATAGACAAACGAATATCTAGTTGTACTCATTTCGTATGAGTAAAAGCCTTATGTGAGACAAAAGATAACTTCTGTCTCAAACTAGAGAAAGCTTCAGGAAATTCCATACCTTTGGTCTCTGCCCATCTCACCGCTATCATCTTGATCAAGTTGTATTATATAAATTTTATTTTAGATTGATCTACAAATATTTTGATTCACACAACAACAAATTACATTTCATAAAATACATTTCATCTTGATCTTCAGTGTGTCGGCTATGGTGGTTGTTTGTTTGGAGGAGATGGGTGTGTGGTTGACAGGCAGTCGTTCATTGCAGGGATGGGGCTGGAGGCAGAGCTACGTTTGTTTGCATATTTAGAAAAAGAGGCGTGTTTTTGAAATAGCTTTCCAGAAGTTTACCCTGCGAGGGTGGCGCAGTTGCAGTGCTCTGCAACTCGAGCAGTCTGCTTTTTCCTGAGCAATTTAGGTGCACACGTGTCTGCTTCTCCTTCATAAGAAGTTGGTATGTAAAGTTCCTCGTGAAGAGTTTGATTTCATGTCGACTCTTGGTGGTTGGGTCTTGGATGTCTTACGGCTTGCGCGAAATATTGAATGAACTGTAGTAGATGTAAAATGATGAAATGTCTTATACGCAACTTGTAATCCACCAATAAAAAAAGAGGACCTAAAGTCACTTTCACGTATTTACATTCAGCATTGCATGGAATGAAAAGTAATCAACAAACCAGCATGGTCAGAAACCATATTCAGAAATGTGATGCTAACTTTTATACATAGATAGCTTGTATGTAAATGTTATGATAAGGGCAGCACTCAATCTGAGGCAGCGCCAACCTGACACTATGAACAAACTTAAGCTAAGCTAAGCTGAGCTGAGTCATACATATCCACAGTTATATGCAGCAGATTAAACTTTTTACACATACAGAGCAAAACAGTCTAAATAAGTCAGCTCTGCTGTAAGACGGAAAACGGTTTGGTTTCGTTCAAAATGTGGATTTTTCCTTCCCATTTTCCTTAATTATTTCGGAGGAGCGCTTTCACACTTTTGATTTTTCCTCAATGACCACAGCCGAAGATTTGCAAACTGGACAGACATTTTTAACCAGCAACCACTTCTCAAGGCAGCAAGCATGATACTCATGCCTACAATTCAGGATTCCAATCTTCTCCTCATCCTCAAAGTCACACTGCAAGTATAGCAAGATAAAATTAAGGAGTAACTTCTTTTAAGAGGTTTGGACTAAAACAAACGTCTAACTTTAATCATGATGGAAAATGCGGAAGAAATGAAACATCATCTAATTACCTGACAGATAATGCATGTATCAAAATCATGGTTTTCAATGACCATCTTTCCCCGACTAGCATTTGTTGACCGAACATGGATTCTTGTTTTTAAATGCTTTCTGATAGCCTCAGCTGTTAACCCAGTGCTAACATTGCCAATGCGATCTCCTAATGCCAGAAGCTCCTGCATTTCATGTTTATAGTTGAAACTGGAAATATGACAGTAACTGCTTATGTAGTGATATCAAAATGGCACATGGAATTCCTACCTCATATGACATGTGCTCAATATCCATGCGCATGTCCCTGTGTCGATCATCAGCTATTTCTTCGTAATTGTCTGGAATCACAAGTTCAGCAATCTCCTGCACGCATAATAAAAGTTTATACCATGCAACATTTATTTATGACGGAACTAACATCTAACAATAGTAAGTTCTACTATGAAACAGCCATATGGCTATGTCATATAATTTTAGGAAAACGAAAGGACTTGAGCAACATGTAACTTGAGAGAAAAATGGCTAGAATAATTCAAATGGTGAACATTTTGATTACAAACAGACACTTTTAACATGAAGATAAAAGATCCAACATTGTGATTGTATCTAATATGACAGAACGAACAGTATAACATTACCTCTCTAGGCATGACTCTCAAGTAAGGAGTACTATGAGATCTGATAGTTGCATCAGGTAAGGTCCCTCGTTGAGGCCGATAAATCCGAATGCCAGTAGGTAGAACAGCGCCTTGATGTCTTAGGCCTGAGTGCAAGCCTTCCTGAGGGGGATTTGAAGGACCATTAGGTGGATTATTTGGTGGAACTTGATACAAAGGTCCAGCAACCTGATAGAAATTGACATTTGGGGTCCCCATTACGTGCATATGTGGTGGTGGGGGTAGCGCCTGTTGAGTACTGCCACGACTGATATAAGGCATGAAACTAGAAGAGCTGTTAGAAGCCATATCCTGATAACCTTGAACAGCCATTTGTCCACTAGCACTTCTACTGACATTTCCTCCTACAATGGAGAACAATGTTTACATACAATAAATAAGTATCAATTTTTTGGATGGCCAAGCATGAAAACCTCTGCCTGATTAATAACTATGAACTCATAACGAACATATAGATTTATCAAGACATTGCCTGTCTTGTTAGATATTAATTGCAGTAGGTAAATGCCTCAAGTGCTAAACGCATGTATATAACAGACACAAACCACAGAACATAGAGTTAAGGATGACAAACATACCAGGTAATAAAGGTGGAGCTGGTAATTGACTCCATACATGACCTGCTGGAAGGAATGGCTGACTCAAATAGCTTCCTGCAACCATATACATCGGGCCAGGCACCATCACAGAATCGTGAGTTGGAGCCCCTGGTCTATCAGCAACGTTCACCCTAGACTCCATTGTAGAGGGAACTGAAGACATTAAATAGCGAGCATGAGGAAATTGATCAGGAGCAGTAACAAGAACCCCAGGTTCCATATGCCTGATATTTGAAGAGTCAGCAACAGACCCAGAACTGGTTGAAGCGTTGGGGTTCTGAATGTGCCCATGAATTTCAGCATTCTTTACTTTCGATGGATATCCATATATTAAAGTATTCCTTCCAAACTCATCGGATGGAATTCCTACAACACCATGATAAGGCATGTGATCATATGGACCATATGTCGGCGTGGCTGAGAAAGTTCCAGGGATCATGTATGGGTTATATAGGTTAGGTGTTTGAGTAACACTATTCACAGCAATATGGTGAGTAACGGCACCATATGGAGGAACCCCAAAAGATATAGAATTGTTATATTGTTCTGGTAAATGATGCCCTTCAATGGATGTGGTCACTGGAACATTATATTGAAAGGAATTCCTGATAGTACCACCAATCCCACCAGGGCCATGTGGTACTGGGCCCTGTACAGCTTGATATTGATAGTCGATCGTTTGACTTGTCACCGGTATATTTCTATGGCTCATCTTAAATAGCTTGTTTCATGAAGTAGACCTGTACATAGAAACCTTACAAGTTACAGCCAAGCAAAATTTCCAGGCTCCTTAAAGATCATTAATCATTAATACACTTGCTAAAAGTAATATTTATGCTTCAACTACAAGTTATTAGACAAAACCAGAAACAGAGATGCCAACAAAATTTATTTCATGTTTGGTAAAACGAAAAAAAACTACACATCATCATTTTTAACTTAATGAAGCTAGACAAGGTACCCACTCTAATCTAACCGTTGTACCAGTGGATCTGCTACAACAATACAATAACAATGGTTTTAAGTTACAGTGAACCTAAGAGGGCTTATAGTTTACATTGAACTAGTGCAGGTATAATTAGTTTCCCCAATAGTTAAAAATTCAAACAAGCAAAATGAAAGAAGGATATTTTTTGAAGAAAAACACCAAGTCGAACTGGATTAAGGCCACATATTAAGTAATGTTCACAAGATAGGAAATGTAATAGACAAATACAGATATCTTGCAACAATCTTTTCATAAACAGGTTGCAGGGTGCAAAACAACAATGAATCGCATTGTAAAGTCACAAATCAATATGTTTTAAAAGGGGTGCAACGACACATCCATGCATTTTAGAATCACTAGATACCTGGCCTACAAAAAAACATTGTTTTCATCAAATTCTCATGAACCATAAAAAACAAATTCTGGGTCAACCAAATTCCAATCAAGAAACAGCTATGCATGAAGAAAGCACCAACAAAGGTCCGTCCTTTCTCACCAATTGATCACCAAAACAGATTCTTTAAGCTGGAAAAAAATAAAGACTCCCAAGCGGAAGATTACGGGGTTTAATCCAGTCAAATTCTGCACAAAAAGAAACACGAATGAGTGTCTTTACGCGTAAAAACGAAATCGGAAAATAAACCCTAATTGAATACATCAAAATCGTATTTTTGGGAATTAGAAGATACGGAGATTGGTTGACGAATCAAGTGAATTTAGGGGCAATCAATCCGAACCTGATCAAAACTCAATTGTGAGGCAAATCAATCGGAGAGAGAAAAAGTGGATTCTTCAGGAACGGACGACGATGATGTTTTTTTATTTTTGATTTATCTTTAAAAAAACAATGTTTTAAAATTAGGCAAACTGTCCTTATAAGCAGAAGGCCATTTACTTGACCTTTTGAGGGAGCCTACCCTTTTCTAGCCTGAAAGGGTATTTTCGTCATTTCTGGTTGTTTAGTTTTGACCATAGTATTTTTTCCAGCGGACCCTTAAGTATTTTTTCCGCGGACCCTTAAGAATCAAATTTAATTCTTAGGGATCCGCGGAAAAAATCTTAAAGGGTCCGCGGATATTTAAATTAATTTACAAATACACCCTAAATTACGAGAAATTGTAATAAAATATACCCAGAAATCATTTATTAATTTATTTTTACAATATATCAGTATTATTTCAAGCTAAATAAATATTTTTTACATATTAAATACATATTACGCAGTATCGCCATGTAACGACTAAACTGTCGTCATATCGACTAGGCGGCTTGGCGGTAGATTAGCGCCGTGATTCGCCGAGGCGCCATGAAAACAATGGTTTTGACGCACATTGCAGTAGGAGTGTCCAAACGGCCCGTTGGCCCGAAAGACCGGTAAAAGTCTGACCCGGCCTGCTAGTCGGCCCGATACATTAGTGCCGGGCTCGGGCTTGTCTCTCGAAGCCTGATCGGCCCGAAAGCCCGGCCCGATCCAAAGCCCGAAAAAACCCATTCATATAAACTATACGATTTAGTGTCGAATTCGTAATATTTTAATACTATTTGATGTTTATTATGATAACATACACTTAAATATGTATATTAATTAACAACTCCAATTCTAACATAATTAAAAATATGAATATAATAAAAACGAATCTTGAAATATTGATTACATTTGGTACATTGTTCGAATAATTAAGGCTTTAAGAATAATCAACTCAATTCATGTCTTTTTAAAAAAGAGATAAATTATTTTAATAACTATTTAACACAATGTAATATTAAAATTATTTTGAAATGTTATAAATATTAAAATTAAATTTATTTATTTTCGGAAAAACTCGTAAAAAGTCCGTAAAAAGCTCGAAAAAGCCCGATTCGGCCCGATCAAGCCCTAAGTCAACGGGCTTTTTAAAGTTCGAGGGCTTTTGAATTTAGGGGAGGCCTGGCCCGGCCCGAATTTTACCGAAAAGCCTGAATTTTTTTACGTTCGAACTTGACATTTTAGAATGAGGCCCGGCCCGATGGATTTGGATTACAATCCAGTTCACTAATGGGTGGATTTGGATTTTTCTTATTTTTTTAATTTTGTTTAATTAAGTTGATAATGGAATAATAAGGTCAAAAGTCAAAAGGTAAAAGTGATTATTATTAATCTAAAAATGTCACCATTTATGATAATAATATAGAAGATGTTACGCTATTGAGAACTAGACTAAATGGATATTGAGAACAGAGTTATGAAAATAAATATAGGAATAATTTTTTTATAATTCATTGCACTAGACTAAATAGTACATAAAATTATTATTATTTTCTGAAAATGAAGTGATATCATGAAGAAGATGGCTAATTTTATATAAGAATAAAAGTTAAAGTAGTCATGATAATATATTAATTGGTAGAGGTTCTTCACAGATAAATTCATTTTGTAATATATACAAAGACAGACCATCTACACCTTTAATTTTTATTAATTTGACGGTTGTTATTAATCTCATTAGACCGTGAATTTTGCTTATTATTTCCATATAATATACACTATAATATCAACTTTTAAATTAATAGATAATGTTAGTCTACCAAAATTAAAAGTCCCTCATGATGCTAACCCTCAAACGCTTCATTAAATTTCTGAAGGGTGCCATGGAAGCTGAATCTGGGTCTAGGTCATCACATGCCTAACGTAGATTTCTAAGGTTGATTATGTTTGATTTTTGTCTTTGGATATTGGGATGGCGAGTCTGCACTTGATTCGAAGCTGGACTATTCGGGTGTTTATCAAGTAGCTAAGTATACAAGTTTATGACGAGTCAAGTGAGGTGGAAACAACTTAATTTTGGATAATCAAATGGGGCGTTACTGCATCTCATTGGCGAAGAGTGAGAAAACTTAATAATAGAGTGAACACTTAGCTAGTGTGACTATTGTACTATGAAGCTCTCATTGATGCTATCAATTAATGAGGCAAGGAATTGATGTTATACATGATAGTGTTTTGTGTGGTTTTGAATGTGAAAGTGCGTTACACATGGTCCGCAAATATTTGAAAGACAGTAGGAAATTGGTCGATCAATATTGATAGGAGATGCTACATTGGTGTCGTGGGAGGCAGATGACTAGTTTTTTTCTTTCTCTCCGCAAATGTTTGTGAATTGAATGATTTTTGGAAGTGTTGTTGTGATGGATTGTCGGAATTTCGTTATGTATGAGTAAAGAGATCGAATGATCGATCCCCAAAAGATATGAGAGATGGCTAGAAATTAAAATCTAAACTCTACTTGTGATATTTGTGAAGAAAGCTAGTTCTATAGTTTTTAATTGCATTATTTGGATAGTGAATTTAAAGGAAAAAATATATTTTGTATGCGATTCGTGAAGGAAGAGGACTGAAGTGGCCTAATCGTTGTATTTATGTTTGAAGGAAGTATTCAAGCTATCATTTTAGATAGGTTTATGGGGTGTTGCATGCAATTATTTAGAATGTTTTGTCTTTCTAATAAGTATGCGATAGATTGAGTGTCTAAAGCTAAATGATGTGATATTCATCAATGATAAGTCGTGCACCCAAGGTGTAGAAATAACCGTCTAAATTATGTTGTTGTGGTTTAGGGTTTCTTTGTTGATGTTTTTATAATTACTAGTAATCGCTGCACAGTCTAACCTTCGTACTCATATAATTTGAAAATGAAAGAAAATTTGACAATATGATCCTGAATATAATCACTATCTCTGAAATTTGTAATTGACGACTAATGCAACCATGGAGTTTGCATGATCAAAATTTGGATCGTCATTTTAAAAACTCCTACTGCATACAAACATCAGACAATTTGTAAGAATCTTTTTGAAAAATACAACTAAATTTTAGTTCAATGTTTTCGTTTACATTTTCATTAGATTCAGTTCATTCATTTTATCACTACATAAGTGGAATCTCATGTACACATAGGGAAACATTTAAAGGACTGTAATCTTGCATCCTAATACACTCAAATTGAAAAAAGTAATCAAAAGGAGTCAATCGTGTATCAGTAAGTAATGAGCGAATCCGAAAAATATTATTAACATTTTCTCAACTTAGAGAATCATTGCACATAACATTATATATATATGCCATTCCAATACACTGAGATTCCATCACTAAACACATTTATGCATATCGCTGAAGTTATAAAAACATTTCACTGAAGTTATAAATACAAAAGCTTAGCAGTGTGAATAAATGCAAATAGCATCATTTTGACTACGTCCAATGGTAAATCCCATTAGTATAAAGGCATAGACACAAAAGAACTCAGAATAATATGCAGATGAGAACTCGATCACTCGAGTGAGATTGAGCCACATGAAAGGAGGTGTAGAAAACGTACCCAAATATACTCCTCCCCTAGATAAATTCAAAGATATTGAACATCATTTGGATTACAGAATGGCTGCAACTTCTTTATCTCAAAACAAATATCTCCGTAACACTTCCTGAAATCAAAAAGCACTACAATATATTGCAGAGTACACATAGTTTAACACATCGTCTCGAATAAAGAAATGAAATCATGCATACCCCTTCACTTAAGGAAATAACTGTGCAAGCTATCTTCAAATCCCTGGCTTTTTCACTGCCCCATATGATCCTTCCCTGGTGTTTATCCATTTCAACCAATCATTTGAATAAATGAAGATTAATCAAACATCAATTGGGATCACTCCGCGTGATGGTACATGATGCAGATTGCAAAGACAACACTTTACCTATCAACCAGAACAATTACAATATCACTAGTACTTACCGCACAGTACATCCTGTGCATTTTAAAATCATATTATATGCAACGAAAGATGTCAAATATATGAAAAATAATAATGACAATTATATGTGAGGCAATCATAAATTTGATTTGAATTAAATAAAAATTGAAAAAAGAGAAGAAGATTGTATATGGTGACCATAACAAACTCACACATCTCGTGAATAGGTTAAGAATGCAAAATGAGTCCTGTTTAAAATTCCCAAAGTTAAACTACCTTACCTTCCGCATCTAAAGTGAGAAAATAAGGATCAGCATCCTTAGGCAAGGACGCAAAAGCTTTGGAAATTCGAGCCCTAAGAGCTGCCAACTTCTTACGCCAGTCAGCAGGTATCCTCTTCCGATCAACTAACCATTCTTCACGTAACAACCATTTCATGATCAGAATAAAATAACCTCCAAATAAATCTTAAAAACTAAAGTGTATGCACATAATTTCACGCATATACCTCCAAGACGTGAAAAGGTAATGTCAATCGGCAAATTCTGAATATCTTCTTGAGCAACCATACTCCGAATCTGACAACATCAATGAAAAAACTGATCAACGGAGTTGTTCATCGATTCCAATACTAAGTTCAAATCCAATAAACTTCAGACCCTTTCCTGCAATCAAAACTTACCATTTGGAATACAATTTCCCATATGCCTGTTTCACTTCTTCAATAGAACTGTTCCTACTGATACCAAGAACTGCAATTCCAATCCCAATCTTTTTATCAAGAAACTTACAGGTAAATAATTTTATAAAAATAAATAGGCGTATTATTGAATCAATTGGACTACGGAGGGCGAACTGTGACTAACTTTCAAACCCTAACTGTGTAAAAATTAAAACCTGATCAATTATATGTATAGAGAGCAGTTCCTCCAAGCCTCTTATCTCCACCAGAAACAACATCCGCTGTGATCGGAGACTTCCATGACCCATACGGTGCAGTGACTTTCTCCACTGCCTCTTCAGTCAACGCTGATGTTGACATCGAGGATGATTGGATGATTAGATAGTTACGACTGAAGCAGACGACGTTGATTTGGTTTAACGGAGAGCGAAACTGAAATGCGGAAAACGTCGGTGAGAGTGAACGGCGAAAGCGATCGGAGTGAAGTGCGAGTGAGGAGAAAACGGGAAACGGCCATTCAATTTCACAAACATAACATCCCAAATGCGGAAAGGATGCTTGGGACAGCCGCCGTAGTGACGCTTGGAAAAGCAGCGGTTGCGACGTTTGGAGAGTTTCAGATATTCACTAATTAGGGTTTTGAAGAATTACTATGTTGTCGTGCATTTATTTTACTTTTATGTCCTTTGTTCTTAATTCTGCTGCGTATAATTTTTTATTAATTAAAGGGTAATTTCGGTAACCGATTTGTGGCCTCAATAACCGTCAATATCGATGCTTGCGTTTTAAATATAGTAGAGATAACATCCCAAATGCGGAAAGGATGCTTGGGACAGCCGCCGTAGTGACGCTTGGAAAAGCAGCGGTTGCGACGTTTGGAGAGTTTCAGATATTCACTAATTAGGGTTTTGAAGAATTACTATGTTGTCGTGCATTTATTTTACTTTTATGTCCTTTGTTCTTAATTCTGCTGCGTATAATTTTTTATTAATTAAAGGGTAATTTCGGTAACCGATTTGTGGCCTCAATAACCGTCAATATCGATGCTTGCGTTTTAAATATAGTAGAGATAAAGATAGTCTTCTGACCTAGATATTACTCTGCACATATTTCAACAATCTAATTTCAGAAGATGTTAAGACTAGACTTAACAAGTAGAAATATAGTCAAAAATCAATCAGGCATAAGTAATCATATGACACAATTTATATGACCATATTCTAACGAAGGTAATATGGGTTGGATCCAGTGAGACAAATTAATTTTATGATACGGTAGGACTTTGATAACGCACTTTTGTATGCTGTTTTAGTTCCTTTACACTGCTTAGATTTCAAACATTGAAGTATAAGATTACGCTTTTGGTGTAGTTTTATATCTCATGTTTATCAGAGAAGTTAGAACAAAAGTGCAACAAGAAGGCTGAATCTCGGAGAAAAGAACAACAAAATAACAAGAATGGAAAACCAAGGAGTGCACGAGAAGTGTAGCGTGCGAGTAATAAGTCGCGCAGCACAGAGCAAAACGGTGATGTCAGCAACCGGCGACAAATCCGGAGCGATGACGTCATCACGCACAAAGAATATTTCTAAAGCTGGTTTTTAGAGATAAAGATGATTTCCATAGATTTTCTTGCCTATTTTATTGCTAAAACCCTAGCAAGCAAGACTATAAATACAAAGCATAAAGAAAATCACAGAGAGAGCTAATTCCGCAATTCTGCCCTAGCTGCGAAGAGTTGTGCGCGCAAGCCTCCGACGCGAGCAGAGCGACGCGCCAATTCAAATTTGTTTTTGTTATTTTAGTTGTTCAAACTTAAACCTTGAGATGTATACATTCAGTATGTCTAGCTAATTTACTGAATTCGATTTGGATTCTGATCTTTGAACAATATGTTTTGAGGTCTTGTTCTTAGTTGCATGATAAGTGTAGTATTATTATTCCAAGCTCAATTGCATGATAATTAGGTTAGATAGTTAAGCGAAGCCTTGACCCGCAGACTTAATTATAGAATAATTTTCTATTGTTAAACTATCAGAGGTACGTGACAGTGAATGATAGGAGTAACGCTAGAATAGTTCATCACTACTTTGACCGGATCCGTGGTTAATTAGACTAGACCGAGTAGTAATATCATACAGACCTTGACCGGAATGTATGTGTAGGTTATTAAGCCTTGACCGGACCTTAACTTACATGGACATTATATCATATATCTTTAGTGACCAATGATAAGCATAGAGTTCATAGTGACGAGTCTGAACTGAGCTCTCATCTCTGTTTTTGTTAAACACTTTTATAACTGCATTCTGTTGTGCGCCAGTGTTACTTGCGCGCTTGTTTTTCTCACTTTATTTGCTCACTCACAAACCCCCAGTTTTAGTTTGTAGATAAAAGTCAACTTCTCACCGTTCCTTGTGGATTCGACCCCAGCTTACCCTTACTATACTAAGGAGGAGATTCGGGATAAATTTGCAGCACAAAACGACGTGCCGTCAGACTTAATCTCAATCTTTAATTTAACCTTTGGATCGCTAGAAATCAATAGGCGAGATGATGTCCTCCTGTCTCACATAAATTACTTGGTCCTCCTTGAACGAAGGTAATATAATCGCATGTATCATGTCAAAGGCAATGTATTTTTTATTTCTCCAAGGTGTTTTATATATTAAACTTTGATATTACTAGAAATTTTTATGACAAATTATCCAACAAGAATCAAAAAGTAGATAATAAATCAAAATTGTCAAGAGAGCTAAAAGAGTTAGCTTCAGACATATCATATGAGATAGAGAGAGAAAACAGAGTTAGAATAGCTTAATAATATAGAAAATATCAAGAATTTCTAATGGAGAGTGGGATGAGAAAATGAAGACTAAAGAGGCGGGTGATTATCATGAGAAAATGAAGACTAAAGAGGCGGGTGATTATCAATTAAGTGAATCCATGTTGTTAAAGAAGAAGGAATAACATTTTGTATCCTACGCACAAGGAGAAAATATGAGGTTTGTCTAAGGGGTGGTTTGGAGGTTGGGTGATTATACGAGATTAGAGGAAATTATAATTCATGTTTTATTAGCACTATCCCCTTGGAAAAAACCAAATCGGTTTAAGTTTATCTTTCCTTATCCTCTTGAATAGTGGATATATTATCTCTACGTATAAGAAAACAAATCAAGGAAGTAAATTTGGGCAAGATTGAGTTCAAATGTTGAAGTACACTGAAGAAGCTATCAAGAAAAAATAAGGTACACGTGAGATTGGACAAATTGATTGTAAAGCTTGCGAATTAAAATGATAAGTCGTCCGCCCAACAAAAACACAAATTAGCAATCTGAAGAAATGTTATTGACAGCGCGTCGTTGTGCACTGCAAATCTAAATTTATAATCCTACTTAAAACAAGTATAGTAGTAAGCAGGGTCGAACCCAAGGGAAAGTAATATAGTCTAAGAGTTACGCTACAACTAATCCTACCCCTATCAGTGGTGTTTTAGGAGATTTGTTTTACTACCGCTAAAAGTACTAATAAAGAAAATCACAGTTCAGGGAATCTCATTGCAACATGTAATCATAAACCAGATATGCACCAATAATCTAGTTGACGGCACGTCGTTGTGTGCTGCAAATTTATCCCGAATCTCCTCCTTAGTATAGTAAGGGTAAACTGGGGTCGAATCCACAGGAAACGGTGAGAAGTCGTCTTTTGTCTACAACTAAAGATTGGGGGGTTGTGAGTTAACAAGTAAAGTGAGAAAATAGGTGCGCAAATAACACTGGCGCGCGAAAGAATGCAGTTACGAAAGTGTTTAACAGAAACAGAGATGAGCTCGCTTCAGATTCATCACTATGAACTCTATGTTTATCATTGGTCACTAAAGATATATGATATAATGTTCACGTAAGGTCCGGTCAAGGCTTAATAACCTACATATACATTCCGGTCAAAGTCTGTATGATACTATTACTCGGTCTAGTCTAATTAACCACGAATCCGGTCAAAGTAGTGATTAGAATCCGGTCAAAGTAGTGATTAACTATTCTAGCGTTACTCCTATCATTCACTGTCACGTACCTCTGATAGTTTAACAATAGACAATAGATTCTATATTTAAGTCTGCGGGTCAAGGCTTCGCTTAACTATCTAACCTAATTATCATGCAATTGAGCTTGGAATAATAATACTAAACTTATCATGCAACTAAGAACAAGACCTCAAAACATATTATTTGGAGATCAGAATCCAAAAATCGAATTCAGTAAATTTGGGCAAGATTTAATGAATGTATACATCTCAAGGTTTAAAGTTAAACAACTAAAATAACAAGACAAATCTGAATGACGCGTCGCTCTGCTCGCGTCGGAAGCTTGCGCGCACGGCTCTTCGCAGCTAGGGTAGAATTGCGGATGTGGCGGCTTGTTGTGATTCCCCTCATGCACGGTATTTATATTCTTGCTTGCTAGGATTTCCGCAATAAAATAGGCAAGAACATATATGGGAATCATCTTTATCTCTAAAAACCAGCTTAAGAAATATTCTTTGCGCGTGATGACGTCATCGCTCCAGATTTGTCGCTGGTTGGTGACGTCATCGCTTCATATGCGCTGCGCGACTCATTACTCGCGCGCTACACTTCTCGCACGCTATTTGGTCTTTCGGTCTTGTTAGCTTGTTGTTCTTTGCATCGAGATTCAGCCTTCTTCAAATAAACCTGAGATATAAAACTACACCAAAAGCGTAATCTTATACTAAAAATATAAGAAATCTAAGTAGTGTAAAGGACCTAAAATAGCATACAAAAGTGCCTTATCATTAGTAAATTATAATTGTTCTAATTAGAGAGTCCCGCTAGGATTGTTACCTAATTCTAGTTCTATCTTTTATTATCCGCTAGAGTCTCAAGAAGGTGTAACAATTACCTAATTAAACTACAACAATAGCTCCACCGCTAGGTTTACTACTTTGACAGTCCAATTAGATAACATGCAATTGATATTAACCTAATTTCACCGCTAGGCTAGGTCAAGCAAATAACAAAGCATGCAATGCATAACAAGAATAGAATTTAGTAAATTAAAACATGCTATTCAATGGCTTCATAGAGAGTTGAAACTAAATTCCCCAAACTAGGAATTAGCTACTACTAAAAACATTAATCTAAAATTGAGTTCGAAGAAGAAAATTTTGCTTGTGGCCGTCCAGACTCTCCTATGAATTAAGGTTAAAACCCTATTTATAATGTTGCTGAATTTTTTGAATTGGGCTGGGCTAGACAGATTCGCGGATCATTAATGAATACCTTTCGCGAGCCCTTAAGGATTAAATTAATTCTTCAGCGTCCGCGGAAATAATCTCTTTAGCGTCCATGGCTGACGCCAGCATGAAGTCATCCGGCTCCTTTCTTTGTTTTCGTGCTCCGAATTCGGCTAGAATCGCTTCATAAGCATGTAGAATCTCCATTGTACTCCAAATATGCCTGAAAAGCAAAACACTACGAAAAGATAATATTTCACAAATAAAGCACACAAGCACAATGGAAATAAGACAATGATGGATCATATAAATATGCTCCATCAAACTCCCCCACACTTATCCATGTTTGTCCGGAACAAGTAAAAATCTAGACTGCAAATTCGAATCAATCAAAGTATACTGTAACTATATGACAATCCAACTCGTAATTTCCTATCTAATCATTCGTCAACATCTGTATACACTCATCGTCAATAATGTTCAATCTGTACTCAACAATACATAAACACTCAAGTCAAGATATATCAATGATAATGTAGAGATAGTCCTTTTCAGTTCCTAACTCCATTCTTCACTCCACAGTCTTAATCGCACTAACAATTGATTTTTTAATATGGCATCCGAAACATACTACTTAGATAAATCACTGGCAACACAAACTTTTATTCACTTTTTTCTCTTTTTTTCTGATTTTTTTGATGGCTTGCCTTATTTTGGCTTGTGCCATTGGTTAAAGCAAGTGCTCAAGTGGGAAGTCCTAACCTCCGACATTAGTCAATAACCAATATAAAACAAAAACATTTGTTGTCAATGAACTATCCACACATAGATTCTCACTTTTCATCGTGTCCTTTTTACGCGAGTCAAGATGAGGGTCGCTCGTCTCTTTTCCCGGTTACTCAGACAAGAGATTAGATAACTTTTTTCACAGTTCAGAATGCCACAATATCAACTCAACATATAGCAAAATTATTCATGCAAATATCAGAATGAATGTCAAATCCCTCTAGGACATTTTCTATCAACTCCACATCACCAAATATCTCAACTCAAAAGCATTGTACATCATCAAGCACAAGTATCACAAAATATCAGATTTAATGCACGCAGATATTTCAGAAACTCGTAGAACAGAACGTCACTCATAAAATCAGCATTTCATCATAGCATATAATGACAGCTCTCCTCTTCGACTCATAAAAAAAAATTAAGACTCAACTAACACTACTTTCCTCCCCCACACTTGAAATATGGCGTGTCCTCACGGCACAACATACAACAAGAATGGAGAGAGGTACACAGACTCTAGTAAAAAATGAAAAACAATAAAAGATGTGGTAGAGAACAAGTGAACTCTCATACTGATCTCAAATAAACGGTGCCCATGGGTGCATTAGATCAAACTTCCTAGCTCCCACCGGCATAGATTCTCCTAGATCAAAATTCTGTTTTTGCATTTCTCCTCGTAGGTCTGGTGGTTTAGCTTTTATGTCCCATTTCTCACCTACATCACACCGGTCAGTGTTATAAAAATTTAAATTATATTTACCTTTACGATCCGGTGGTTTATCTTTCAGCGTTCCTAGAATTCGTCCTTGTGTATCAAATTGTGTAACCATGCCTTCGATAGTAAGAGATAACGTCCTCTATGCACATCAATTTGCGCTTTGGTTTGCTTTAAGAAGGGACATCCTAGGAGTAAAGCAGGAGGGTCATCGTCATCTGTTCTCTGCAATTCTATTATATAAAATTTATTTGACACCTTAAATTGACCAACCTGTACCAAAACGTTTTCTAACATACCTAGGGGTCTAGTGCATGACTTATCCCCTAGTAAAAATGTAAGCTTAGTTGACTCCATCCTCATTTCTTCTTGTATCTGTAAAAGAAATGGAAGAAAAGGGTCAAAAAATCGATTTTCAGAATTTTTCCCCGCACTGACCGCGGACCCTTAACATTCCGGATCTTTATAGCATAGTGATTTTCACATGCGACATATAATTAAAGCTAGATGCGTACCTTGTAGTGCCATATTTCACGTTAGTGTAGAAGACTTGGTTTCTCCCTCCTAACCTTTTACTCCTTTATGCGAATAGATGATGGTGTCTAGTTTGCTAATTGTTTTTGGTGGAGAGGAGGACGGTTTATGTCTCTATATATACTTTTCAATTAGCCACATTCCATCAACGTGAAGGGTTATATCTCAATATCAAAATACATGAACTTAATATTGTGATATTAACTTAACCAAATAAATTAGCATTTAACACTATTCATTTGATGATTCATTAAGTCATAATTGAGATTAATAGAATTAATCTTACATTCTCCCACTTGACCCAAGAATCATAAAATAAATAATAATTCATAATATGCGCAATAGTATAAGCTAATTTAATCTTTATATTGGTCAACACATAATCATTTAAAGTTAGAAACTAATAAGGATCATGGCAGTAATACTAATATGTAATTTATTATACGTAGTCCCTTCCATGTATCAGTTTATTAATTTCAAACTTATCAAAAATCATCATGACATTCACCATAATGGTCCAACTATAATGTCATTATAGACAATCTTGTGTTCATAAATGTTAAAGTGTACACTAATTAAAATATTTATCCATTCTAAATCTCTCCAAAACTTTATTAATATAGGCTTTTTGAGACAATCCTAACAATCCTTGTGATCTGTTTCGGAATATTTCTATTATAATCACAGTGGATGCCTCACCCATATCTTTCATTTCAAAATTAAAAGAGAAATTTATTGGTTTCATGTAATAAACCAAGATCATTAGTAGCAAGTAAAATATCATCGACATATAGAATTAAAATTATAAACTTGCTCTCACCAACCTTCAGATATATACATTGATCAACAATATTTTCCTTAAATCCGAAGGATGTAATGGTATCATTAAACTTTAAGTACCATTGTCGTGAGGCTTGTTTAAGTCCATATATCGATTTCTTAAGTTTACAGAGAATGTGTTCCTTTCCTTTAATGGAGAATCCCTCAGGTTGATTCATATATACTTCCTTATCTAAATTTCCATTTAGAAAGGCGGTTTTCACATCCATTTGATGTAACTCTAAGTTATAATGAGCTACTAATGCCATAATTATTATGAATGAGTCTTTCTTCGTAACAGGAGAAAATGTTTCATTATAATCAACACCATCTTTCTGAGTAAAGCCTTTAGCAACAAGTCGGGCTTTATAACGCTCAATTTTACCATTCGAGTCATGTTTGGTCTTAAAAACCCATTTACAACCAACTCATTTACAACCTTCTGGTAATTCAACGAGCTCCCAAACTTTATTTTGCTCCATAGACTTTAACTCATCTTTCATGGCTTCAACCCATTTAGAAGAATTAGGGTCGTTCATGGCTTATGAAAATGAAACTGGATCATCATCAATTTCATTGTCAAAATTTGACTCTTGAAGATACACCACATAATCATCAGATATAGCAGTCCTCCTTTCTCTATGAGATCTCCTTAATGCTATAAGTTCGGGTATATCATTTAGTTCATTAGGAATTTCTTCATTAGGTGTTGCATTAGTGGCATGTTGTTCTTGTAAGTCATTAAGACGTTCGACCATTCATGGATGAACATGTCTAATCATCAGGGGTAAAGTAATTTCACTTACGGGAGCAACAACTTCCGACGAATATATTGGTGTATGATTAGACACCTTATCTTCTCAAAAATCCACTATGCGTGGCTCTAAACTCCCACTAATATCCTTAATGAACTTAGCATTTCCAGTTTCAACTATTCGCATACTATGGTTAGGAAAGTAAAACCTATACTCTTTAGATTGTTCTGGATAACCAATGAAAAATCCACTTATGGTTTTAGGATCCAATTTCTTTTCATGTAGATTCTATATACATACTTCTGTCTGACATCCCCATTCATGAAAATGTCTTAGACTAGGTTTCCTTCCTGTCCACAGTTCAAAAGGTGTCTTAGGAACTGTTTTACTAGGAACCCTATTTAATATATAAGCGGTAGTTTTTAATGCATAAGTTCACAATGATATGGGTAATGATGAATTATTCATCATACTCCTAACCATTTTCAATAAAGTACGATTACGCGTTTCTGCCACACCATTTTGTTTTGATGTACCTGGCATTGTGTATTGAGCACATATGCCACGTTTTTCTAGAAACTTAGCAAATGGACCAGGACATTGTCCATTTCTGTATATCTTCCATAATATTCACCATCTCTATCAGATCTGATAATTTTCACTTTCATGTCTAATTGTCTTTCAATCTCATCTATAAATACCTCCAAGGCATCTACAGCTTAAGACTTTTCATGCAACAAATAAACATAACCATAACGTGAAAAATCATCAATAAATGTGATGAAATATTTTTCATTACCAAAAGAGGGAACGTTAAAAGGCCCACAAATGTCAGTATGTATTATTTCAAGAAGTTGTGCGCTTCTTGTGGCTGCATTCTTATTTGTGTGATTAGTAAATTTTCCTTTAATACAATCCACACAAATATCTAGATCCGTAAAATCCCAGGGTGGAAGAATTTAATTCTTAACAAGTCTGTGCATTCTTTCCTTAGATATGTGACCCAGACGTTTATGCCACAAGTAAGCTGAATTTTCATTAACTAAACGTCATTTAGTTCCAATACCATGATGCAAAGTTAAAAGAGTTAAAATTATTATCAAGCTTTAATTTATATAAGCCATCACCGAACCAACCAAATGATTTTGTTTAAACAAACTAAAATTTCCATTTCCAAATTTACACGAATATCCAGAGTTATCTAACTTGCTCAAAGAGATCAAGTTCCTGGAAATGGAAGGTACATACAATGTTTAAATGATATCCAATATCTAACATTAAACGGTAAGTTCCAATGGCTTCAACTAGAGCTTTGACTCGATTCCCCATAATATGAATTTCTCATTTTCGTTTATGGTCCTGGTCATAAGAAATCCCTGCATGGTATTTGTAACATGAGTTGTAGAACCAGAATCAATCCACCAAGTATTAAATGGAACCTCAGTTAAATTTGATTCGAAACATAATGTTTACCTTTCTTTTCAAACCATGCCTTACGCTTTATGCAATCTTTCTGATAATGTCCATATTTTTTTACAGAAATGACATTTATCTTTCCTCGGCTCCTCCTTATGGATTTGAGAAGATGACGCACTAACACTTAATGGTCCTTTCTTTCCCTTTGGTTCTTCTTCTTTCCAGCTCTTGAATGTCCCATGAGATTAACTGAGTGAATTTCTTGTGACTTAAGTCTTGCCTCTTCTTGAATGAGCATAGTTTGCAATTCGGTCACATTCAATTTATCCTTAAGAGTATTATAATTTATTTGGAATTGGCCATACTCAGGAGGCAAAAAGTTCAAAATAAATTGAACAAAGAAATTTTCACTCACTTCCATATCCATGGACCTTAATCTTGCTACCATGCAAGTTTGACATTTCAGTGATATGTTCATGCATTGTACGAGAACCATCAAATTTCATGGTGGTTAACATAGCCATAAGTGTGCCTGCTAGAGACTTATCAGCAGACTCTGAATGTGAACTATCTTTCACTGCTTTCAATAATTCCTTAGCAATATACGTTTTAGGAATTGTAGACTTGATGTCGTTCCCAAGAGTCATACGCATAAGCATCAAACTGAGTCTATTTGATCTTTCCCATGCTTGGTAAAAAGCCCTATCATCATCGCTACTCGATTCATTAATAGCATCGGGATTATTGATAGAGTGCTTTTGTACGCTACTTTAAGTCCGTTACACTGCTGATATTCTAACATATTTTAGTATAAGATTACGCTTTTGGTGTAGTTTTGTATTACAGGCTGATTAGAAGAGTTAGAACAAAAACGCAACAAGAAGGCTGAAACTCGGAGCAAAAGGCAACAAGGTGACAACAAAGGACAAAAGACCACTAGCGCGCGAGCACTATGGCGCGCAAGTATGGGTCGCGCAGAAGACAGCAAAACGATGACGTCAGCAGACAGCGAGATATTCGGAACGATGACGTCATCACGCGCAAAGAATATTTCTAAGTTCGGTTTTTGGAGATCAAGTATTTCCTAAGCTGATTTTTAGAGATGAAGATGATTTCCTACAGATATTCTTGCCTAAATATTCATGGAAACCCTAGGAGGCAAGACTATAAATACAAAGCTTCATGGAAATCACAAGTGTGCGTACTTGGAGAGAAAAGAGCAGAATTCCGGCCGAGCCGTGCGCGCGAGCTGTCACGCGAGCCTGACGACGCATCATTCAGATTTGCCTTGTTATTTTAGTTGTTCTATAATTATTCTTGAGATGTATTCATTCAGTATGTGTAGCTAACTTACTGAATTCGGTTTGGATTTGAATCTATGAATTATATGTTTTGAGGTCTTGTTCTTAAATTGCATGATGAAGTTTAGTATTATTATTCCGAGCTCAATTGCATGATAATTAGGTTAGACAATTAAGCGAAGCCTTGCACCGCAGACTTAGTTGTAGAATCTATTATCTATAGTTAAACTATCAGAAGTACGTGACTGTGAATGATAGGAGTAACACTAGAATAGGCAATAGCTACCTTGACCGGATTCGTTGTTGACTAGACTAGGTTGAGTAATAATATCATACGGACTTTGACCGGAATGTATGTGTAGGTTATTAAGCTGTGACAGGACCTTAACCTACGTGAACAGTACATCGTGTATCTTTAGTGACCGAGGATAAACATAGAAATTCATAGTGAAGAATCTGAACCGAGCTCATCTTTTGCATAGTTATTAACATCTTTCGTACTTGCTGTCTGATTGTGCGCCAGTTACACTTGCGCAACAGTTTTCTTTCTTTTACTTGTTTTCACTCACAACCCCAATCTTTAGTTTGTAGTTAAAAGGAGAATTCTCACCGTTCCCTGTGGATTCGACCCCAGCTTACCAAGACTATACTAGTAGGAGAGCCGGTACAAATTTGCAGCACTCAACGACGTGCTCGTCACTTATCTTCCAAAAGGGCTAAATCAAGATCCAGAACACCGAGGTGAAACTGAATTTGTTTATACCACTCAGAAAAATTCAATCCATTAAACTTTACAATGGATGCAGCTCGCGAATGAAGTGAAACAACATTAGATGATGCAATCAAATGATAAAACATTATTATCACCGTAGTACATAAGCAGATTCATAACAATAAATATACATTAAGGTCCACTTTGGGTGATACATTAATGCATAACATATATTGATGCTAACAATTTAAATACACGCAATAGATGATTAAATATATTATAAGAAAACTTATTTGTTATCTTTGGATATACTAAATAAGTCATTTGAATATAAAAAATCAATCACGATAATATTTATAATAATGAAATAATTAATCAACCTTTCGGCAATTAATTATTACGTAATTATAAAATTTCGATGTACTCAAAGTTAAACATCATGTCATTTCAATCACGAGTAATCGAAAAAAATGATATCTATGCAACTTAATAATTTGGTCACTTTGGCGACTACAAATCAACATAATTAGATATGAAATCATAAACATAAGAAACAATCATAAAGTACAGAGTAGAATAATCCTTAAATTTCTAACACGTGTAATTATTTATTAATGCAACACGGAATAATTCGTGCACTCAAAATTATACAAATAATCAAATAATTCATACATAAAGCATTCAGTGAGCAGAATTCACAATTTTTTTCAATTAAAATAATTTGCAACTAAATAAAAAAATGTGATTAATTAAATTTATACCATTTCCTATTACTGGTAAATCGGTACTTCATGAAACATTACATTAACATGCATTCAGTGCTTTTTAATGACAATAAAATACAATCATTTTTTGTGCATTATTCAGTGACTTAATAATATTAATTATTTAATTATGTCCAATATACATCTTCACTAATTCTTTAAATTTGAACAGAGGCCCAATTGACATAAATATATATAACCGCGGAAGCACAAATATTTAAACATAATGTCTTTCAAATTTAAAAACACCTGATTTGCATACTCGCCCAATTAACTAACATAAATTATTCATGTTACATAATTAATCAAGTCATAAATCATGCAAAGGCATACTGATACAGATCAGATGATGCTGAGCTTTTGGAAAAAAATGGATCATCTCAAAAATGTGCACATTAGAGGTGCATTTTAGCAGTTTTTCAGCTTCCGGTGTTAGAATTTGGCCCATAATACCTCGTTTCGAAGTGAACGACGAGCCCGTCATGTGGTGTTTTTTGGGCATTTTCGGCCTTTTACTATTTTTTTTTGAATTTTTAGTATTTTTCCATTATTTTCGAATATTTTATTATTTTCATTTTAGGGTTTTGTTGTTCCCCTATATAAAGAAACTTAGCTACTATTAGACCTGGCAAACGGATGGACGGTTTATAAACGGATGGGTCATAAACGGATGAGTGATAAACGGATGAAATCCGTTCCATCCGTTTAATTTAAATGGATTAAATGGATGGATGATAATCGGATAACGGATTAATGGATAATCCATTTATCCGTTTATGATCCCTTTACCGTTTATCGTCCATCCGTTTATGATCCGTTTATCCGTTTATGATCCATTTATCCGTTTATTATCCGTTTATCCGTTTATCGTCCATCCGTTTATGATCCGTTTATCCGTTTATGATCCATTTATCCATTTATGATCCGTTTATCCGTTTAACCCATTATCACTCATTTATTCATTTGTTATTATCAAATAATTATTATTTTAGTAATTAATATGTTTTTTGATAATATACTTTTAAGATATTATATATCTGAATTTTTTTTGAAAATATGTGAAATTTAAAAAATCACATGCATAAATATGATATAAATTTGAGAATTACTTTTAACAAAAAAAAATTGACTTTTTTGATTGGTTCAAATTGTAATTTGGTAATTTGGTTCAATTGATCGGTTCAATTGTAATTTGGTAAACGGATGATAAACGGATCATGGATCATCCGTTTCATCCGTTTATTAAACGGGTGGTAAACGGATATGGATAATTTGATCCGTTTAATTAAATGGATGGTTAATGGATAAATTTAAATGGATGGATTATGGATTATAAATGGATTTGGACTAAATTGACACCTCTAGCTACTATTGTCAGACGGTTGATTTGAGATTAATAAAAGTTTCTAGGGTTTTTTCTAGTAGTGTTCTTCCACACTCGTACGCTGCATCACATACACATCCATTTATTAATAAAAAAGAGGTAAAATCAATTTGTGAAAACACATAAGCAAATCTCAGATTGTGTCAAAATGATTTGTCAAATTGTGTCAAAATGATTTGTCAAATTGTTACTCAATAATAGTTGAAATAAAGAACACATTCAAATATTAATTTTCTAAAATACAACGAAAAATCATATGTTCTTCAACCAATGCTCTGATACCACATGAAAGTCATGCTATTTTAACATTTCAGATCTTTAGAACATAGTGATTTTCACATTCAACATATAATTAAAACTAGATGCGTACCTTGTAGTGTCATATTTTACGTTACAAGACTTGGTTTCTCCCTCCTAAACTTTTACTCCTTTATGCAATTAGATGATACTGTCTTGGAGAGGATGACCGGTTTATGTCCCTATATATACTTGTCAATTAGCCACATTCCATCAATGTGAAGGGTTATGACTCAATATCAAAATACATAAACTTAATATTGTGATATTAACTTAACCAAATAAAATACCATTTAACACTATTCATTTGATGATTCATTGGGTCATAATTGAGATTAATAGAATTAATCTTACAATCTCATCTCTTTGTTATTGATGGCCGTGTGCTTTTTTTTCAAAAAAACCAATATCGACACATAGAGTCAAATATATTGTGAGTGTTTTCAGGTTTTCAGGTCCGGTGCAAGTTAGCAGTTGGAGTTCCTGATGTCCGATTTCAGCCCACAATATTAAGTTTAGTTCGATCACCCCAGCTTCGCTCGGGACGTATGGTGTTTTTCAGGGCATTCGGAGTCATCTTCTATTTTATTTTGATTTTTAAAGTTTTCAGTTTATTTACGGTTTTGCCATTGTCGTTTTATTTTGTTTATTTTCGTATTTTAGAAACCCTAGCACTATAAATACGACATTATGAGTCGTATGTGAAGCAGTTTTGAGTTCTGATAAAATAGAATTAAGGTTTCTTCCCTTAGTTGTTCCTCTGCGTTTTACTCTGCATCACAATGTTGCACGACTTTATACACTATCTCTGAATTGACCGACGTCTTGATGAAAGCTATCTTCGTTCTATTTATATTGATCGCCAAAACCCTAATCCTGCATCTCCTAAAATCTTTCACTGTCATAAGAGACAAATTAGCAAGATTATCTCAAAGATAATATTATTAAATAATATCTTTAAAATTCGGTTAGAGGGCAATCTATATCAAAAATATCTTCTAATCAATTTTGTTTCTAAAATACAATTCTGCTGCCACGTCAGCATGCTCTCGTGCTGTCTGTGACCCGTCCACAGACGCTTGTTTCCAAATCTGCTTATTTCTAAATCCTGCATTGTCAAGTAATATTATCTAAGTGAGAACGTGTCAAGGGACACGTCCCCAACACTTGTGTTACGCTGTTAGCATCTCATCGTAATTGGAGATCATACTTAGTTCAGAGACAGGCAAATGTTCAAGCTAATACGTTAGCAAAATTTTCTTCACAAAATGCATGGAGCTGCAGAAGACTTGATGCTTGTCTAAGGTTGCCTTGATGTCAAGCTAGTTTAATTACTGCTTGTTGTGATAAAGGTTTTTCTTCCTTTTTGTAGACGACACATAGTGATTTGCGACACTGATATCAGCAGAGTCGGCACGGATCATGTGCAACTAATTGGCGCGGATAATTTATACTAGTTGCCTTAGTTGGTTCTTCGTTCGATCCACGCTACTTCTTCTTCACACGCTCCAAATCCTTTCTTTTCCTTCTACTCAAATTTCCGCTTCACTTTTGATACACCAAATCCTTGAATCACTTTTTGTCCCCAGCATATAAATTGTAGCTCTTAATTTAGTTGCCCACTGAATTTTGTTCCGAGCGCATCAGATATCTGACACTGGTGAGTTTTTAAGTGTTGAAAGATTTAGATGTCTCTTGTGTCTATAGTGTCCTACATTCAATTTTAAGCACATTCTCTTATAATCCATTTTAATAAGCCTGAAATTCAAAACAACACATTACGCGTTATCAAGAACATACAAAAGATTAAAAAAGAATTTAAATATGTTCGATAAGCGTATAAATGCAACTCATCAACTTATCAAATCATTGAATATATTGTTTGAACTAATGAATGTGCATTTGTGCACTTAGTAATTATGTGAATAGTGATGATGTGTCTTATTTCAATCCACTCATTGAGAAAAAAATTGACTTATATATAGATCTCAACAAACGAACCAAAGTCGGAGCCTTTAATATGGAGCCTTCTCTCTACAAAGTCTCTCTCCCTCCCACCGCGTCTCTCTCCGTCAACTCCTTCCGTTCTGTTAAGGGCGGATGCTACGAGTTAGGCGTTCGATGTGCATGCGGGTAGGTGTGGTGGTTGAGATGGCTTTCGGGAGGTGGCTCGGTTGTTCTGATTCTTGTCCCGGTGGACGACCGTGGCTGGTTCGCCAGCCATATTTTTCACCGCCGCCGTCGTCCACCGGTGTCCTTTGCTTTTTGAGCTCTCGCTGTGGTCATCACAGCCGTCATCCTGTGCCGCTGTCTCTGCTGCTTTGTCCAGCGTTTTCTGGGTGCCGTCTCTTCTGCCGTCTTCTGTTGGCGGCCGGTTTTTCTGCTCCTTTGGTGATCAGTTCGGTGTTGAAGTAGTTCGGTTGTCCGTTGTTTTACGGCCTCAACGTTTTGATTTTGCTGGTCATCCAGTGCTGGGTTCCGGGTGTCTCTGTCACCGTTTTGTCTTCCGTCGACCTCCGTCTGCTGATCTTCGCTGCTGCTATGTCTCCAAGTTAGCTGCCTCCGTGGTTCTTTTTAGCTATCGCGGTAGCTGCTGGTGGTGTACGCGCCGGTGGTGCCGTCTTTGTCCATGTTGTTGTCGCCGCTGGGTGGCGTAGTCGACAACGTTGCACCGTTCTGTGGCCACGTGTCGTCAGTCTTCTTTACACGTGTTGCCGCTGCTTTGCTGTCGCACGCCGTTTCTGCTTTGGTTTGTTAGTCGCCACGTGGTTCTTCTGTTGGTTTCCACGTGTCTGACTTTCACAGCTGTCATCCTGGTCTTTAAGCTTCCTCAAGTTCCTGGTCAACGTCCACTTATTCAAAGTTCGCTACGGACGAGTATCCTGAACATGTATCGATGCATTATGCTGCCTTTACACGCGGGTCTTCTCTTTTTCACCAACAGTTTTAGCCAAGCTATTTCCAACTATTCGGATTACTATTTTAAAAGTTTCACTGAATCATTTTCAATTATCACGGAAATCAGGATAGTGTAAGGATCTAGCGTGGTGTTTCTTTAGTGCTCACTTCTTTAGTTTCAGTCCTGTAATTTTATCCTCTTATCTTTAGACTTACTCGAGTCAGGCTAAATTTATTTAGCTTTTAAAGTCTTCGTGTTGTACTCTTTGGGCGTTGCCCTTTCAATCAAAAAAAAATAACGTATATAAACTAGAAGATGTCAAATAAAATAGATCTCGAACTAGCACCACTCTCACCGAAATAGATTGTAAACTCCTATGACTTGTCTGCAATGCAAGGGTCTCCAATGGAGATGGCTAAAATGAATAAGTAAAAAATATTATTATATTAATTATATAATTTGAATGATGAAAATGTGTTGTGTTGTCATGTGGTTATGTGTAATGTGTAAGAATGTGCTATAGATATGTATAATTAAGTTAAAAAGTTGATAGAATTTTATGAGATGGAAAACAAATTTGATGGGTATGATTGAGTGAAATCATGTAAATTTGTAGCTAACTAAAGTTAAATTTATGCATTGGAGCAATGAATATGTATGAATTTCTGTTTTGTTAAGATTTCCTTAGTAGATGTTGCAAGCAATTCAAAGAGAAGCTAATACCTTTGCTGATGGAGCTGCTAGATTGGCAATGCCGCAACAACTTCAGTGGAATTGGAAGGATGCCTGCCTGTCCTAGGAAGGTGTCTTGCGGATTTCATCCATCTATGGATTCTCTTTTTATTTAAGGTATATTTGAATCAGAAAAAGAATATGTATCAAGTTCTCATTATTCATTGCCATATAGACATAGGGATGCACAAATATGAACCGGACCGTAAACTCGGACCAGACCGACCATAAATTTACGATCCGGTCCGGTCCCGGTCCAAATACGTTCCGATCTACGGTCAACATTTTTTGGAAATTACGGGTTACGGTCCAGTCCGGTCCAAGAAATTTACGGTCCGGTCCGGACCGTAATGTAAATTAATTAAATATAAATTTAAAAAATATTTTAAAAAATATTATTTAAAATAAAAATCTATTAATAAAAATTAATAATTAGACATAAATGTTACTAAAAATATTTAAAAAAATAAAATAAAACATTTATAAAATTTAAAATATATAATATTCAGATTTTAAAATTAATTTTTTTAATTTAAAATTAAATAATGATAGGAATTACGGGTTTACGGTCCAAACTCAGACGAGAACGTAATTAGACCGGTCCGTAACGGTCCGGTCCGGTCCACAATCCTCATTTTTGAAATTTTACGGTCCACCGGTCCGGACCGGTTGTGCATACCTAATTATACATATTGAGATATTCCATTCGAGATGCTCTAACATAACAACTTAGCACGTAGGGCAACCAGTGGGTTCTGATAAAGCTTGATGGATAAAGCCTGAGTTATACCGCCACAAGACAAGCCACTTGTCAACTCATTTCTACAACGTCCACCTGTTAATAGCAAAAAAGATTAAACCTGAAAACTTATTTGCAGCTAAAACTAGGCCAGAGTACTAAGCTTCAGAAGTTTCACAGCTGTAAGTTAAACAAAACTAGCCAAAAACAAAAAATTTGTGATGGCAGTTCCAAGCTGTGACAACCAGTGTTCTTAAATTTCAGTTGTTGTAACTGATACCCACTCTGTAAGGGCACAAAGGCATAGGGAGCTGAATTTACAGTGATAGCTGATGTCTTTGTTAGTATCTACTGCTAACAGAACACCATCTTGGTATACAAACTCTGGCTTAGAACTTCCTATTTCTGATGACTCAGTGGCAACATTGTCAAAGCAGTGAGGACATTCTTGCAGCACAAAACTCTTGCAATCTGCATTGTTGCATCCAAGCTTGTCAATGTTCAGGCTAAAACCTGTCATTTGCTCAGACAAGCCACTCGAATGTTCTATGTTATAATTGCTATTTAAAGCTAACATAAGATTAGTTGATAATGATCTCACAATATCATCAACATCCTCAATGGTCCAATTCCCTCCACTTTCTTCCCATTTGCGCTCCATTAACTTCTGCATCAAGCCATATAATCTGTTCATGCATTTGGAGCAGCAGCTGTATAAACATATTCTTTCTTCTTTTAGTGTAGCCTTCGGTTTCAGCAGGAATGGTCTGTTTGTTTCCATGACATTCACCTGCTTCAGGTTGATCAATGGAACTTTTCAACTCTGTGGCATTGTTCTGGCATGGCTTAGTTAAATGATTAGACAAACCATCGCATACAACCTTTGCAAACCCATTAGAATGTCCCAAGTCATCAACAGTCCCATTTGGCAAAGTTTGTTTCACTGTGTTTTCTGCCTCACAAAGTTTATCTACATTTCTCTGCTGCTCAACATTAAAATCTTTCTCTGAGTTTGCTGCATTAGCAATAGGATTACGGTAATGTATGGAAGGGTCTAAAAGACCATGAGTAACTGAGGGCACCGAAGATTCTGGGGCAGCAATATCAGCATCTTCACAATATTGATACAGATGATTCAAGAATTTAGGACTCTCGACCGGGACAACAGCTTCACCACTTAACTCACACGGACGTTTTTTATACACTTCAGCAGCAATGTCTTCTTCGGGCACTCTGAACGCGGGCCTTGATTTTCACATGCAGCTTGAGGGCTAAGTTCTAAGCTGAAACATGACAATTATAATTGTATCAGAAAACATGAAAATTAACACTAGCACAGAATCACAATTACCAGATTTGGAAGAAAGGAGAAAATACCCTTTATAAGTGTGCACCCAGTTGGTAACAATATCTTCTAGGTAAGCTACTTGTGACAAAAGACGAATAAATAGATATTTGTCTTTACCGCTGTCGATTTTTTCACTAATTACATTCACAAGCAGTTCCAACACCTTGCGAACGTCTACCCATACTTCTTGAAACGAAGAATATAAACCCCTGTAAGCTGATAAACCAACAGCTGTAAGGCCTCTCACAAGACTATAAAAGTCTCTTTGTTTAGCTGAGTTGGGACTACAAGCAACCACAATCTTGTCGCTGGAGTTGCTGGGGCGGACAATACAAGAATTGAATGGCCAAACTTTCCACGGCCCATTTATATCTGCATAAGGACCATCTTTTAATTTGGATGTAACCCAGTTTAGTTCAGCGAAATGAGGAGAGCATAAAATCTGATAGCCAAATGTGGATACTGCTAAAAGCATATTTGATCTTCCTTTCAAAAATCCGTTGATAGGATTTGGAGTGGTTTTCAATCTTTCAGGGGCTTCAGTGTTACACAGATGACCATTGTCTTGATTAAATGTACTACTTGTGACCGTACCAGTATTGCTTTCCAAGCTAGAGCATGGTTCATACCCTTCGCACTGGATGGCTTGAGAATGAACTTCATTATAAATTAACTCGAGAAATAGTTGAATCACATCCCTTGATAATTTGGCAGCAGCTGAACTAATCATAGCATTATGGTCGAATTTTCCATCGATTTGCACCATGAATCGCGGTAATATGCTGATGGAAGATGACATATTTTTCCATTTCAATTCACCACTGTCGAAGAACTGCTTTGTCTTCATAGGAAGATAAGCATATGGCACTTCTGAGGTAGACTGTTAATAAGAGAATCATATTGAACATAAGTCAACAATCAAACAGATGAATAAAAATAAAATAAAACTATCTACAAAAAAACAAAATAATATTTTCCAAAACATCACTAACCAAGCAACTAAATGATTGACTACTCACCAAAGCCATTTAGTACAGTAGAGAGAGAACTGAGACCAGAATCCAGAATAATTGATCAGTCTCATTTTGCTTGTAGATGACGAAGCTCAAGTTAAAGAGGTCGAACAACAATTTAATTGATCTATATGTACCTTATTGACTAAATATGATTCTTGTTACTAACTATTGTCTACTGGAGGGGGGCAGTGTAAAGTCTCATAAGATGCCAGAAATACTTGGATACTAAGGATAGACAGTATCAGTAACCAAATGCAAAAACTAAGTATATGATGAAAGCCATACCAGAATCATCAATGGTGTTGTGACGCAAATAGTATCAACCTGCTCAACAAATAAGTTCCACAAATGTGAAGCACATACTACATGTATTGGTGAACTGTCGAGCTTCTCTCCTTGTGCAGCCACGGATGACTGACTCATATTGTTAACAGTGAGATTCTCAGAGGGATGATCATCGATAATACCAGACTTTTCATGTTCAGGGTCACATTTTTCTGAAGCCCACAATTCAACTCTAGGCATGAATAGGATACATGAATTTGCAGTAGAAAATTTTTCTGCATAAGGGATAACAAACAATATGATTACATCAAACCCGCCTTTGGAAATTGACAACAGCTTCGCTGATAAACAACAGAATGCTGAGTTGCAAAACATTGCCTCAGCCAGAAACATCAAGCAAATTTACGCAGTAAACTGTAGAAAATCATGAATGAGTCTCTGATGTCTAATATAGGTACTTCTCAAGTATTGTCCGGCAAACTAAAACGAATTCTAGTTACTGGATACTACCACATTGTCACTGCAACTGAAGATAATTTAAATGTTAACATAGTTTTGGGGCAAATTAGCTCCAAATACAACATAGTTTATGAATTCCTTGGTCCTATTTTTTCAAAAACACAGTCACGGGTACATTGAATTCAAGGTGACAGGAGACTGGACAAATGTATAAGTGTCCTACAATTATTTTAGTAACTTCATCAGAATCATTCATGGCTTTTCAAAGTGATCGATACATGTAACATGGCAACTACTAAATTTCAAGGCTCAAATAGTCATTTCTTGCAAGATACACCATAAGAATCTCCTAGCTAGATGTAAAGAAACAAAACCAAACGGAAACAAAAAAGAACCAAAGAAGCAACTATAGTACTCACTTAGTATTTGAGTCATCCCTTGCAGCAGGTCTCCATGCCCTTCTTGTGTCATTGTTGCCAGGTCAAGTTTATGAATTTCAATATTACCAACAAAACAATTAAGAATGCATGATGCAAGATGTAGATGACCTGACCCAGGGCTTCCAGAAATCAGTATACGAAAACCCGCCTTATTCCCCGCCACATAATGCTTACTATGTGCTACAATGGAGGGGCAATTGATTTGAGGTTTCGTATAATAAAACCCGTCAATATCAGCAGAGCTCTCTGTTTGAATGTAGGTGCTGGCACAGATCTCGCTGATCGATGATAGCTTCTTCACCAACTCTCTAAAAACATCACCATCTTTTAAGAGAGTATCCAGTTCAAGCCACCAGCATTTACTAGATGATCTTTTTCTATCCAGATTACGAACAGTAACATCTTCAATCAGCTTCGCTGCTCTTGAAAGAGGAGCAGGAAGACTAAGGTGTTCATCAAGATAAAGTGACACGAGTAAATTGCATAATGGTTGGAGCATACAAGGAATGAGGTGGGTAGCAAGAGGGGAGTACATGACATCATTTGCGGCCATTCCAGCTTCCCTTCGTGAGCAAGGTGGAGGAGCACGAGAAAGGGCCTCAAGCCAATCCCTCTCTTGCACTATAAAAGAAGGAAGATGAACTCTAGAGGCACTAATGCTGCCCTTCCCAGCAGCAGATAAGAGTTCTTGCAAAGGACAATGCCTCTTCAAAGCAATCATGGCTGCCTGAGTACAAAGTGCCTGCAGATCAGCGCCAGCGAAACCTGCAGTTTTTGTAGATATCAATTTGAGCAGGGGTCCGGCAACTGGTTTTGGCCAGTTCCGAGTCTGGAGTGATAAAATAGCAGATCTGTCTCTAGTTGATGGTAGAGGAAAATATCTCCCTATCAAATCTCCCAGGTCGCCGCAACGCAGGGTCAACGGAATCAGGACGATTTGTTGCCCCAATAACTATCACAGACCCTCTCGAATTTAGACCATCCATCAACGCCAGCAAGGTGGAGACAACAGAACTCTGAGTTTGATCTTGCTTCCTAGTCCGGCAAGGTGCTAACCCATCAATCTCATCAAAAAATATGATAGAAGGTTGACATTTCTCAGCAACTTGAAACAGCAATCTCAGCTGGCGTTCAGCATCACCAACATATTTTCCGAGACAATCCGCTCCTTTTCTTGCAAAATAAGCAATCTTTTTATCGCCACGAGCACATGAACCAATCAACGCTCGGACGACTAGAGTTTTTCCGGTTCCAGGATACCCATGTAAAAGAACACCTCTAGGAGGAGTTAGTCCTATATTGGTGAAAAACTCAGGATACAACAAGGGCAGAATGACAACCTCTTTCATACATCGAACAACATCTTCAAGCCCAGCGACAGACTCCCAACCTTGAAACAGCGTTTCTTTATCTGATGTTGCACCTCCTCCAATGTATACAGGTGCGAGTCTTTGCAAATCACGATGAAGTCTTTTCTTTTCCCGCTTTACGAACTCCTCATCTTCACCGCATTTTTCCATCCATTTTTCTTCTGCTTCAAAATCCTTTCTTGATGCCTCAGTTGACGTTTTACGCAGTTCCATTTTCATTTTCTTAGCTTTCATTTTTCTAATTTGACGCAGATACTGACTACCTTGTGCCTGGAATATGTACCGATGCTCCGCACATGCTACAAGAAACTTTCTATGATCAAAAATACAGCCAGTAGCCCGTGCACAAGGCTGCAAATAAGATCACAAATTTAATTAACAACAACAGCTACAATTTTGAATGATATATCCATCACTGCATGCTAAACTAACCAAATGGTATGCTTTTGGGCATCGGTCAACTCGGCATCCAATAGTTGCACCTCTTCTTCCACAGCGTACACATTTAAGCGATCTGCCTCTGCAAAGAGCTGTTCTCACGTTTTTTAAGCATCCCAGCCCGGCAAAGTAAACCTGCATCAGAAATAATAGAAGTAGTTAAACAAGATTAATATCTCAAAGGCATCCCGTTCAATTCCCCTGAGTACAACAAGAGGGAAGGCTATATAACTAACGAATGCACAACCAAACTACAGAATATGACATTAAGATGACTAATCGAGATCCAGACAATCTAAAGATGTGTTGCTCATGAACTTAAAGAGAATGTGGATTCTGACAAGCTGTGCTTGACCAAAAACATGAAGCAAATCCGATTAGATTGACATTTGAGCTGATAGCTACCAAACTGTCACTAATCAAAGCATCTGAGAATAGTTACTATAAGGAATACTAAAAGACAATTCCAAAACAACTCGGGGCGCATATGCAAGTGCATAAAGTATCAAGTATGTAACGCAAAAATAAAGATAGTTCAGTTGGAGTGTTGACTGCTCTATGGCCCATAAAAATTCAACCTCACCCATGTTGGGATAAAAATGATGTTGCAACTGCTTTATAATGTAAGCGCAGAGCAGACAAAATAGTTTCTAAAAATAACCCCTTCTGACTCACTGGTATCACGATAATACTTAGGTCACCCTTCAAAAAGTCTGGGAAGTTTCAAATATCTTATGTTTCTCGACCAATCAGGAAACTCCAATTATATCCAAAGGAAGATTTTTGGCCAAATGTGATACCAAAAAAGAGTTGACATAATAATACAAGGTAAAAGTTTTAAGGTTAGAATAAGCAAGGAGTATCAGCTTATTATACAAGAGTCGTGCAACAACTAAATCATATCACATACGTTTGCAGAGGTTCATGTTCAACTTAATATGCGATGGTGGTTTCTTAATCAATAAGAAACAACGACCCATATCAACAAAGAGGAATACTAGGGCTTTGAATGACTAGTTAAGTTACAAGAAAGACTAAATGTCAGAGTACAAAAATGCATGTCAGAAGTTTTGAACATTTCACTAAAAGAAGGTGAAACCGGTCAGGTAAAGTGGGCATACCTCTGGACTCCATACAGCACAGTGCTGGTGCACCCATGTGCCTGCAATGCCATACCGGTCATTAATAGGACCCAATAAACGTCCCAGCCAACCAGGTTCATCCCCAAATCCATCCCATATGTCATAGTTTGTCTCCTCTTCCCCTGAAAACTCACTGCAGACCTCATTATCGCTATCAACTGAGTCTCGAACCAATGGCTTTGGCGGTCGACCATCATTACCAACACCGCAGAGGCCACATCGCCTACCCTCTTTCACATATGGCTTCCTGTGTACGGTAGATTTTAGGTTAGCTGTCTGAATAACCTGTTCTTTCTTAGCTTTTACATCTGTCATGTCATCTGCTGCTTCTTCCTCAGCAATGGACGTTTTGCATCCTGATTTATCGTTTGAAACCATGTCAACATCATTTTCCTCTGCACCATTTTCAGGAGGTGTTACTACTACCTCAACACCCTCTAACTTTGTATTGTTTGGCTTATCCGTTTCAATACAGTCACTGGTAGAGAAATGATTGTCAAACTTAAGGCCTATATGGGCCTCATTCGCAGCTATGTGATTAAAACTATCTTTAAGCACACTATCTGCTTCATTCATGGCCCATCATCAACCGTCAAATTCAAACCACATTCCTTATCTTCACAAACTACCAGCTCAACTCTTTTCACATCATTTCCATCTTCCCTAAAACTACACGATTCAACTCCATTTTCAGGTCCACTCTTAATAGGAATAAAAGTTTTACCAAAAACTGCTTCCTCATCCTGATCTTCTGACTTATCAGAAGCCGACTTTCCAGCATCAAAATCCTCCCCCTCCTCATCCGTATCCTCAAACACTTTGCTCTTCCCATTCAACTTTTCCCTTCCTACATCCACATTCCTAGAAGTTGATCGCAACCTAGCCTTCCAACCATCCATCTCTTCCCCATCGCTCAAATTCATTCCACTTTTCACTTCCTCCACCATCTCATTACGTCTAATTCTCTTCCGAACAGGCGTAGGTGAGGCATCAAGAATAACAGGCGTTCGCCTAACTCGTCCACTCCTCCTAAGTTGTGAATCATTATCATCAGCTTCACCAACAACAACAAGACTAGCATCACATAAAATCGCATCGAGTCTTTTCCGTTTCTTCTTAACCCTAGACTCGGAACTAGTTGAATCGCTAGCCTTACTGGATGAATAATCAGTTCGGGAGGAGGAACTCCGAATTCGCATGACCGCCGGCGGAACACGTGGCAAATGGATGGATCTGGTTGAAACCTAAACAGCAGCGAATCGTCTCTAGTGTGAGTCGAGTGGCTTACTTGAAGGCTTTGATAATCGGAAACCCTAATTTTATGAGAGGTTGTAAATATGTTGAGAGATTAAAACGATTGATGAAAATAGGCAGCGGAGGATTTCCTGTGTTCGTTTTCCTGCGTAAGTTTGAACAGGGGATAGTGCAAAGGGCAGCAACGCGAAGCAGGGCGAGAGGATATACAATTCGATTTTACGGTTTATGGTTTCTGGAAAAAGGGTCGGTTCGGTTCATTCGACGCTTTGTAAGACATAAGGATTTATCTCTACTATGGGTTAGGATTAATAGTGACGGTAGGATATATCTCAATCTTTGATATGTTTAATTTGACGATTGAGATTAAAATAGTTTTTTAATTAAATACGGTAGTTGGATTTGTAAAAAACACGGACGGTTAAGATTGATGATTTTCAATATCAACCGTAGATGAATAAAAATTAACGGTAGAGATGATGTCGTACCGTCCTTGATAGAGCGTATTTATACACATTACTTAGTTTTTAATATTATATCTATTCGCATATTTCTTTGTACGAGATTAATATTTCGTGTAGTTTTGTATTTCAGAAAAGAAAAGGACCTAAAGATGATGCAATTGGAAGACATTTCACCACTAAAGAGTTAGCGTGTGGAAACTAGAGGCACCGCTAGAGAAACGCGCACGAGAGCGTGCAAGAGGCAAAGGCTCGCACACGGACGAGAAGTGCTCAATGAAGGCGTTAGCCCCGTAACAAAAATTTTAAAGATCAGATTTGGCAATCCGAAAATCTCTCACTTATTTGGAAATATTATTTAGATTTCCTTTTGTTAAATTTAGATAATGATGAGTCTTGGGCCCTAAGCTATTATCACTCTATATACACATATAAGCTAGGGTTTTGGAGAGAGCAATTTTGGAAAGAAGGCACAGACGATCACAAGGAGTTTTTCGGCCAGTGCGCAACATACATCTGCAACCACGCAAAGTTCTTCGTCTTGTTTTTTGAGTATTTATATTTGAAGAATGTGATTTTGAACATGACCATGTCTAGCTAATTCTATTGTATCGGTTGAGCATGAACTTATGATGTTGTACTTTTGAGACTTGCTCTTAATGCGTATTTCAATTGCTCATTAATTTGCGCACACATTGTATGATAGCATAGTTGTTTGAGTAGGGGAAGCCTTGAACCGCAATCTTACTTGAATTACTCACTATTAATTGTTGAACTAGTTGAAGCTTGACGGTGACAACTAAGAGTAAAAACCTAGGATAGATTTTTACTACCTTGATGGGATTCATAAGATTTAGACTAGATACGAATTAACACCACATAAACTTTGATCGGAATAGTGTATGAATTAGGAAACCTTGGTGTGACACTAATTTGCATGGAATCTGATTTATGATTGTTTAGAAGTCGATGCTAAATTATACATTCGTAGGGGATTTTTCAAACCGATAAATGTTTGTTTTACTGAATGCACACATCACCGCCTGCGCACTTTCTGGTGAACTTTTCTGTTCTGTACTGTTCACACGCGCACTACTGTCCGCACAACCGCACTAAACCCAATCGTACTTTTAGTTTCAAGAAGAAAACAAATCTACCATTCTCTATGGAATCTACCCTTATTTAGTTGTTGTACTAGTGAAGAAGAGAGAATTAATTTGAAGGGTACCACAACGCACTGTCACGGCCCGTTTGTTTTGGACTAGGAAAATGGGGTTAAGTCAGGCCATAACAAATGAATTGGACTAAGTGACTTAGCCCGTCACTTAGGCCAAAGGCAAGCCTGTATAAACTAGCCCTAAAGGGGGAGAAGGCCCAACCTAAGTTTCAGAAGAGTGTGGAACCTCAAGGAAGATCCTGGAAGCTTGAAGAGGAGTCGTCACTTGTAAATATCTTAGAATATGCCAGGAATATTACTAAAATAATCTAGAATTGTAATCATAGCCGTTGGATAGAAATGATCCCAACCGTCCATTGAGGAGGTGTAAGTGTATAAATAGGGGATGAGTCATTTGCTCCAAACCACCTAAGAAATACAAATCATTTTTCACACAAACTCTCTAAGCCCTCAAGTTCTCTAAGTGTTCTAAGTTCTCTTGTTAGCACATCAAGCGACTTTCGGGGAAGGCTTTCTTAGCTAGTTGGGTGGAAGTTCTAGCTAAGCGCCACACGACTCAGTAGTCAACATCTAAACCGGTGATAGCACGTTCAGATTTTAGCATCGTTGTTGGGGAACACGCTAGATAAGTTTTCTTTTTCTTTAGTTTTAATATTCTGCTATTCTTAACATACTAGTTATTTTAAGGTTATTTGTCTCTGACTGCACAACTTCTACTATTTGCTCTTACGCAAAGTTCGATGCGCATGGACAGACGCGACAACCTGGTTTTTGTTTTAATTTTTTTCATTTAGTGTAGACAGGTCATTTAGTACTCTCGATGATCGTAGCGTAATAAGAGACAATGTGGGCGACCCTGTTGCACCGGTCAATGGACGCAATGGTAACAGTGCGCGCCATAAGGACATTGCTAGAGTAAGGCAAAAGGTTCAGCGCAAATTCGAGGGAAGAGCTGTTGCGGCCAGAAATAACGCACATGATAGTGCGCGAGATGTCCTCGCCACTCACAGTCAACCAGCCGTGGTGCATAGTTCTTCCGCAGGACGGACACTTCGAGCTGAGAAGCCCATTAGTTCACTATATCCCAAAGTTCCATGGAATGAGTAGCGAAAACCCGATCAAACATGTGAGAGAATTCTTGATTATATGTGATAGCATGAAGACCGATGGTGAGAGAGAAGAGGCATTAAGGTTGAACGCTTTTTTGTGTTCATTATGTGACTCTACGAAGCACTTATGATTAGTCTGCCAGCATGGTCTATTCACACATGGGAACAACTGCAGTAAAAAATTTTAGACAAGTTCTACCCTGCCGCAAAGATCTCGTTGCTTAGAAGAGCTTGAGAAGAATTATTATAATTAAGGGCTACCCAAGAACGTGCTTATCGAAAACTTTCTGAATGGACTCTTACCTATGGAGCTTTGTTTACTGAACGCATGCGCGAGAGGGAATATCCGGAACATGTACCCGGTAGACGTGTGGAGGTTCACAGAGGAACGTCTTATCAGGTTAGTATCAAGTTACACTCGAGACTAATTGAGCACGCTCTTTGCATTTGGTGGATCTAGCGGATGAGATCAAGGAGTTAAAGGATATGACGCAAAGATTGATTGTCGCGCAAACTCCTGCACACAAGGTGTGTGACTTCTACAATGGAATACAAGACTAACGAGTACCCAGTATTGTTTGAAGATTGGATAGACGTCAACGAGATAGGCGGATGAAACAACAGTAGGGGGCCTTAGAGGCTAGGGCAGAACATATTGGCATTAGCGGAGAACTGATTCAGTTGGAAAGATGATCTCAACTTTTGTAATAACCATATTTTATTTGAAATTTATTAAATAAATCTCCCTATATTTAAAACACAAGCAATGCTATTAACAGTTATTTGAGGCCACTTTTAACATCCCAAAAATACCCTCTAATTTTATTTTTAAAACAAACAACAGATATGGATAAAATGGGCAAAATTGTAAATAAAAATTAAAACATTGAATCAGGCTTCGCACATATTGAGAAATCGACGACCAAACCAACCCCCAGAGACAACTCCGGCTTCGATCTTGCGGTAATTCGATTCTCATCTCCCTCGGGATTGTTTGACATCACGGAATTGGTAAATTCATCTTTTAATTTTGGTCTTCTTCGATTTTTCGCAAACACATGAATATCATTTACTCTTAAATGATCTTTTCAGATCTTGCCCTAATTAACTATCAGTTTGCAAAATAGTTTGGTGAAATGTTTAAGATTAATTTACGATCTTATTATTGGTGTCGCAGGTCGTGGATGATTTGAGGCACTAAAGATTGGGGAATTCAAACATATATCAAAGGTTTTATAGCTTAACCTATTTTTACCTGAATTTTATAACTTAGTTTGTAGTTATTTGTGTTACTGTTGATTTAAAAGGTTTTATAGTTTAACCTGTTTTACTGATTCCGTCAGGGCTGTTTTCAAAGCTTTTTATTATTTACCATAAAATCCTGCCTTAGCTTTATATTTACCATAATTTGTCTTTTCCATATTTCATTTCTATAAACTGATATGAGTTTACTCTATTTAACAAGCTATCTTTAAAAAGTATTTAATGAGATTGTCAGTGTTATTTGATACCTTGAAAAATAGCCACTCATGTTATTTTAAAATGATATTTTGTTTGATGAGGTTATCAGTGTATCTAAACCTTGAAAATGGCGGCTCAGTGTAATTTTAAATTATAAACTTTACTATGTTTAAAATTATACTATTACTCATACGATATATTATTTTTGGGTTGGTAAAATTTGAAGTTTTTAAACAGTAGCGATTTCACATCTGCTTTTTAACTCTCTGTTTTTAGTACTTACTGTTTGCATTGATCAATATAAAATTCAGCTTATATTTTGATTCTCAAGATAAAATTCAGCTTATATTTGATTATTGTTTAAATTTGAAATCAAAATTCTTTGATCCACATTTAGACAAATCAGTTGACAGTGCTTACATATTTAGTTCACACAATATTGTATCATCTAATTTTAATATTTACATTTTTTAATTTTTTAATATTCGAATAAGGTGAAAAACATGAGTCAAGAGTATATTCAAGGTCGACTAGAACGAAAGATGTATGCACAACGACAACGGAGAGCAACTAACGAAATTATAGATCAAGAAAATACTCCCATGTGTGAAGCTGAAGCTGAAGGTAATTACTAATTTTATACATTTACAATTTGTATACTAATTTTATACATTTACATTAATGGCGTCAACAAAATTTGTTTCCATGATATAGATGCACAAATGTGGGCACAACGTGATCAGAGATTAGTTAATGGAATTGTAATTCAAGATGTTACTTCCACGTGTCAAGGTAATTGCAACTTAATAAAATTTATTCGTTTATTCACATAATGATTTATGAAATTGCTATACTAATTGTTTAAATTTTACAGAACAAATACGAACAACAACACAAACAACTAATCATAGTGCATTATCACGTAACAAACAAATTCTAAAAAGGAAAGAACCATGCTCTAGAATTCAACATGAGCATGGACAATATCAACTTCAAACCTCAACAAATAGAGTACTTCATCAATCTGTGACACAACACACAGAGACAATACATGAAGATACAATGGAAGGTAATGATACCTTGATGGTCATTTATCTTTTAAAAGTAAATAATAAAAGATTACCTCATTCTCTATTTTAAAATTGTATGCGTTTTTTCTTCAACAGGTTATGATTTAGGACATGAAAATCAAAGAAGAGGTCCAATAGGATATCATAATATCGCACGAAGTTATAAAGAAAGAACATTGCATATAAGGTATGTATTGCAAAATCCTAAATCATGTCCTCATTGTCAAGCAGTACTATTCCATAGAGAATCTTCGCAAATATGTTGTCTGGGTGGAAAAATAAAGTTACCAAGCTATACCAGCCCACCTGAAATGATAGAATTATTCTCTGCCCAAACACCTGAAGGGAGACACTTTAGACAACATATACGTGTGTACAATAATGCTTTTGCATTTACCTCTATGGGAGTGCATTATGATGAAGAGTTAGCTGGAGGTGGTGGAGTATATACTTTTCGAGCCCATGGAGCGATATATCATCGAATAGGAAGTCTAATTCCAGTACCAGAAACAAGAAGCAGATATGCTCAATCATATATATTAGACACGGATCATGAGGTTGAAACTAGATTGCTAGAGAGTAATGCGCTGCATCGTAATTTAGTACAAAGATTACAATGTATGCTTCAAATGCATAATCCATTTGTTCGAGTTCTAAATCAGACGGGGAGACGACAAGATTTACCAACCTGCAAACTTCTTATCAAACAACAACCAAAAAACATGCATCAATATAGTCTTCCAACTTCATCTCAAGTTGCAGCTATAATTGTTGATGGAGATGAGGTTGAAAATTTAAATCCTCGGGATATCATTGTCCAAACAGTAAGTGGAAATCTCATGAATGTCCCTGATATTACCGGATATTACGATCCATTACAGTATGTTTTGCTATTGCCTTACGGTTCTTACGGATGGGATGTGAACACTCAAAATATTAATGGTGGTTCAGTCACATGTCGTGCATTCTATTCAAACGTGTTACAGGTAAATTACAAGTTCTTATACATAGATTTTAAACTATTATATATTTTTTATAATTTTCCAAACTTATACAAATTAATCATTTCATTAGATCCGACCAAATGATAGTTCACTTCTATTGCGTGGTGGACGTCTACTTCAACAGTACGTGGTTGATAATTATGTTAAGATTGAAACTCAAAAGCTACGATGGATTAGGGACCATCAACATACAATACGGGCTGATCTCTATAAAGGACTGCAAGATTACATTAGTACTGGAGAAAATGATGCAGGTTTTTAAAGAGAGTTTAATTTTAGTGTTCTCTACATACAATTGAAAAACATTATATTTAACTTTATTTTCCATAAATATGTAGGGAATGTTGGTAAAAAATCTTACGTTTTACCATCTACATTTATTGGAAGCAATCGTGATCAACATCAGAGATATCAGGATGCTATGTCTTTAGTACATCATTTTGGAATGCCAGACTTCATGATAACAATCACATGCAATCAAAATTGGCCAGAAATAACAGAGCAGTTACTCACGGGTCAATCGCCTCAAGATCGTCCAGATCTTCTCTCACGTATATTTAAATCAAAGTTGGAGGAATTCAAACACGATATTACTCAAAGAGGTGTATTGGGTAAAGTTGTTTCGTATGTCTATGTTGTGGAATATCAAAAAAGAGGTCTCCCACATGCGCATATGCTTATCATATTAGCAGAAGGTGATAAACTGAGAAATCCGGATGAGTATGACACAGTTGTTAGAGCTGAAATTCCGTCAATAACAGATGAACCGTTACTTTATGCTGCAGTAATGAAGCATATGATACATGGGCCCCATAATAATCATGATCGTAGATATCCGTGTATGAAACAAGGATCCTGTAAGAAGAAATTTTCGAAAGAATTTTGTAACGAGACAAAAAAAGGACATGACTCATATCCTATTTACAGAAGACGTAGTGGACCACCTATCCCTCTTGATATTAATGGTCAAAAGTTTGTTGACAATGGTTGGGTTGTTCCTTACAATCCATGGTTACTTCTGAAGTATGATTGTCATATCAATGTGGAAGTAACTAGCAGCATTTCATGTGTGAAGTATTTGTATAAATATGTATACAAAGGACCAGATAGAGTAATGTTAGAAGTTCGTCATGATAGAGGTACCGATGAGATACAACAATTTATAGACGGAAGGTGGGTGTCTGCACCAGAAGCTATGTGGCATATTTTTAAATTTGAAATGAGTAGGATGTATCCAACTGTTTATAGACTTTCTATTCATTTGCCATCTATGCACACAGTACGTTTTATGCCTGAAGAAAGAATTACAGACATACTACAGAATGAGCAAAACTCAAAGACAATGCTTACAGAGTTTTTTGTCAAAAATCAAGAACAATAATTTAGAAGGCGTTACCTATATCGTGAATTTCCTGAGTATTTTGTGTGGAACGGAAAACGTATGGAATGGACTCAACGAGTTAGACATAACAAAGTTGTTGGAAGGATGTATACGGTATCTCCTTATCAAGGTGAAAATTTTTATTTGAGAATATTATTGAATCATGTGAAAGGACCAACATCGTTTGAGGATTTGCGTACTGTTACTGGTCAACTGTGTTTCACTTATAAGGAAGCTGCTGAAAGGTTAGGGTTATTAGAGCATAATGATTACGTTCATCAAACTTTGGTAGAAGCAAGTGGAGTTCATATGCCGATGTCACTACGAATGTTATTCGTATCACTATTGGTCACCTGCAATCCTGTTCGGGTACGAGATCTATGGACACAATTCCATCAATACATGTTGGAGGATTATGTTTCATCGAGTTTTGTGTCCAATGTTATTACTGTGAATAACTTATTGAAGGACTTGAACACGTTACTGTTGAAACATGGAAAAACATTATCTGATTTTGATTTACCAAATATTTCTGAAGAATATCAGGGTGTTGATACAATTCCAAAGATTGTTTTGGATGAATTACAGTTACATATACCATTCGAAGATGTAAATTCCGTGGAAAAATGTAATCCCGATCAATTGGTTGCTTACACTAAAATTATGGAAGCGATTGATAATGGAGAAAGTAAGATGTTTTTTATTGATGGCCCGGGGGGCACTGGAAAAACCTTTTTGTACAAAGTTTTATTGGCGAACGTAAGGAGAAGAGGTAACATTGCTATTGCAGTAGCTTCGTCTGGAATAGCGGCCACTGGTTTACCAGGAGGAAGAACTGCACATTCTAGATTTAAAATTCCTCTAAGAGCAGATGCTAATAGTAATTGTGGGATATCCGTACAGAGCGACATTGCTGAACTTATGAGATGGGTAAAATTAATTGTTTGGGATGAAGCTCCAATGACAAACAAATACGCATTTGAAGCATTAGACAGGACATTAAGAGATATAATGAAAAATTCAAAGCCTTTTGGAGGTAAAATTATTGTCTTCGGAGGAGATTTTAGACAAGTTCTCCCGGTAGTGAAAAAAGGTAACAGAAGTCAACAAGTCGCAGCAAGCATTTCAAAGTCACGTTTTTGGATTCAGGTAGAAATTTTAAGGTTAAAACAAAATATGCGATCAATTAATGACAATTGTTTTTCTCAATTTCTGCTTCGGGTTGGCGATGGTCGAGAACAAACAGTGCAAGATGAATATGTGAGACTACCGGAAATTATGGTAATACCTTGGGAGAGTGAACAATCTATCCATGTATTAATAGATTCAACATTCACAAATATGGAGGACCACATGTTTGACTCTAACTACATGGTTACAAGAGCAATAATAACTCCTAAGAATGCGGATGTTGATCGACTAAATGACATGATAATAGGAAGATTCCCAGGGGAGTATTGGGAATACACTTCTTGGGATGATGTAGAGGATGATGTACACAGTCTTTATCAACCTGAATTCTTAAATTCTTTGTGTCCCAGTGGCCTCCCGCCGAACAAGCTTATACTAAAGCTTGGATGTCCAATAATGCTCTTAAGAAATTTGGATCCTCAAATGGGTTTATGCAATGGTACCAGGTTAATTTGTAGAAATCTAACAACAACTTTCATAGATGCGGAAATAATTAACGGTCATCGTTCGGGAAATAGAGTCTTCATTCATCGCATGCCATTGAATAGTGAGGATGATAGTGGATTACCGTTTGTGCTAAGACGAAATCAATTTCCAATAAGACTTAGTTTCGCTTTGACAATTAATAAATCACAAGGACAGACCATTCCCTATGTTGGAATTTTTTTGAGGAATCATGTTTTTGGGCACGGCCAATTGTATGTTGCGTTGTCAAGAGGGGTCTCTGCAAATACCACAAAATTATTAGTGAAAGATGGTAAATTGGGAAAAAGAAACGGGATATTCACAAAAAATGTGGTTTATAAAGAGGTGTTACTACCACGAGAAGAAGCATAATCCAGGTTTATGTTATAGTTATATTTATTTTATTTATTCACGTACACTGGTAAGAGCATTTAAGATGCTTTAATTATTGAAATTTTTGTTTTACTATATAAAATTCTAATGAAACATTTAACTTTTGCAGGTACAATTGCATTTTTGGTATTTTAATTCGCGGACGCTGTGAAAATTGGTGATCAATGTTTTTTTGTTATTAACAACCTTTTTCGCTGTTGGAGTGAATGAATAACTCAAGTACATGAGCGAATGGGGCCAAGTGCCGAGACTGCTGAACAAATGAGTCGAGCATCTTCAGCTCAGCTTCAGGTGAGTGATGGTGGTACTGGTACAATTAGATTCTGATGCCCAGGGATCTGTACGCTGGTATGTTCATAAACAGAAATGGAAATCATTGTCAATAGGTGTGATATGCAATGTTCTAATGCAGGCTATCATATTCGCATACGACTACAATCCGCGGTGGCTTACAAGACGTATACCAGCCTTTCCTGGATCAAAGCAGGTAACACAATAGAAAATTGGTGAATCGGCATGTGCAACTTTGTTTACATTGTTTTATCCACAATTTTCACATTACTATATAAAACTCTAATGAAACACTTAACTTTTGTAGGTGACTCTTATTTAATACGTGCACCAGGAAGTAAATTAAAAATATGTATATAGTAATGTGTAGGTAATTGTGTTAGTTTCTCATCTTAAAATATTTTCTATTGTCCTTCTAACTTTTAGATTTGATCAACATAAATCTGATTGGTATTGTTTGTATTCAACCTTATTTAATATCCAATTGATTATATTCTACTGTTATTTTTAGCACAGGGTGTACTGTGCACTAAGCACTAGTAAAAATAAAGGATAAGAAGGAATTTATTATGAGTGTCTAATGATAAGTTTTGGAACTATAGAGTTTTAATTTAATTCATCATAGAAATTATCATTTCTTCTTTGCATGTCTCATTCTCTTCAACTCCACAAATTCAAGTTACATGAGTAATAGAAATCATTTTGGAAGTGTGAAAATCAATCTTGTTGTTCATGGAAGGATAGGATGTTCTATCCATACAAAATGATTTGAGGAGGCTCAATTCGCATAGGTATGTTTTATGTTAAGAGTTATCTTGTGTGTGTCTAACTTTATAAAATTTCAGATCAGACGACTGATTTTAAATTAGTTATAACTTATGTTCATAGTTTTCAAATTGATTGATTCTAGTTGTATGGTGTTCTAATCGAACTAAAGTTTATGGGAGTATATAATTCATATTTTTATCTTACTTGGGCTTTTCAGAAATTGAATTTGAAGTTGTGGTATGAATCCTGTTTTTCGATCATGTCGTCGGATGTAATTAAAATTGATGAAACTAATGTTGTGTACGTTCAATCAGGATGGTTCTTGATTTTATTATGTTCTAGACAGAATAAGCTTGTAACGGTTCATAACTCATCATCATATCCTTTCTAGATCTTAAGATATTGAATTTTAATGTTTGTTTTATAATCTGAAAAACCTGCAGAAAAATGTAACAATGATATAGTTTGTTAAGGGAGTTCAAATGAGTGTAACTTGACTTTTGATTATTCAAACTGAGTTTTTAAAATGTGTTATACTCTACATTAATATACGTTTGTACCATATAAATTCACTATTTAATGTACTCTTGAATATAATATACACTCATCCAAAGTATGACACATATATTAGGAATTAAAAGTGTGATTGTCTACTGGTAGTTATTTGAATTAATAAGGCTTTTGATATTATGATTGATTGTTTAGATTAAGTGACGTTCAATGATATTGCATTGATATTGAATTGATCTTAGAATGTGCATAATGTATAATTAACAACGTAACTTGATGATAACATATTTTGCATGCGAGTGGAATTTGTGTCACGATTTATTTGTCTGTTTTTATGTTGTGTTAACATTTCAAGAATGCGATTTGAAATATTTGTAGGATCTTTCTAATATGATCGTCTAAGATTGTGAGAGGATTGTTGATGGCACTCAATGTAAGTAATATGGACCCATTCTGGTTAGTTTCCGATCTTCTTTCAGAATTGTGACATGTTTTGTTGTCAGCATGTTAATCTTATATTTTGTTATGCTCAAACTCTCATATTTTGTTTCGTGTTCTCTTCATTTTGTTATAAATGTCGTTGTGTGTTCCTTTCAAAAATCCGTGATCCAGTTGTGTGATGTGATGTGTGGTGGTGTGATTTGGTGTGATGCCCTCCATGGGGCGAAGCATGATGATTGGCGTGATGTCCTCCATGGGGCGAAGCATGAGGCGTAGTTTGTGTGATGCCCTCCATGGGGCGAAGCATGAGGAGTAGTTGGTGTGATGTCCTCCATGGGGCGAAGCATGAGGCGTAGTTGGTGTGATGCCCTCCATGGGGCGAAGCATGATGTATGTGTGTGAATTTGTGTGATGTCCCGGGACTTGTGGTTGTGCAACTGGATCGTACCATATCGTACCGTATCGTATCATTTATGTTCTAGATCGTATCGTATCGTTTATGTTTTGGATCGTACCGTATCATTTCTGTTCTGGAGCGTTTCGTATCGTTTCTATTTTGGATCGTATCGTATCGTTTCTATTCTGGATCGTTGAGTTCTGTTCTGAATCGTTGAATTCTGACCTGTGCTAACTCTATTGTGTGCTTCGTTTCATCGTCTGTTTGTGGATGTCTGGCTATCTGGCATATGATCTCTCTGAAACTTGTTCATGTCTTTGTGCAAACTGATCTTTGTATCGATTGTTAATTAGTTTGGGTCTGTGTTGCTTACTGAATTGTTGACTCACCCATTCGAAAAATATTTTTTTCAGGTGTGGATGTTTGGCGAATCTACTTGCTTGTAAAGTTATGTGTATGTGAGGGAGTTAGTTCATTTTATTTCATTTTATTGACAACAATATGAGCATTTAAATGAGACTTGAAATTATATATCATTTTATAATTTAGAGAAATTTCGGTAAATATGCTATAATTAGAGGCTACGTACGTTCTAAAGGTATTTTAGGGAATGTGCGGCCGATGTAATGCCCTTCTATACTATAATATAATTTAGGTGTTACAATTTTTATAAACAACCCGCTGACTATCACGGACCACAAAACTCGCAACAATACGCACAGACCGCACCATAAAACTCACCTCATAAACGAAGCGATGCATTGATTTAGAGTAGTCAGCAACCGAGAAGATCATTGGAGGACATAGTGGGGCAGCTAGCGGACACCGTGTGCAAAAGCGAGAAAAATAATGATAAAAGGTTAGTAGCGATTGAGAAGCAGTTGTCCCAGATGGCGACCACAGTTTATGAGCTTAAAAGTGATGGGAACCTGCCATCACAAGTAATCTGAAACCGAAGGGAGGAGTTAACGTTGCACACAATTGGAGCAGTCGCACTAGAGCATGTACATTTGGATGCGCGAATAGCGCGAAAGAGCCCGTGCAATTCCTCACATTATAAGAGTTTTGGATTAAATATTTTAGGGGTCAAACTATAAAAATGTGCTTATTAAAGGGTTAATTAAGTAATTTAATATACAATTAAGTGTAATTATCATTTTTATAGGGGTCAATTGAACCCCATTGTTGAAACGTGCTCCAACCCTGGCGCAACCAAGTGCACAGAGTCATGAGTGCCAGAACATCAAACAAGGTATGACACAGTCATATAATGAGAAGACAAGTACTATCATACCTCTCCCTTTCCCCATGCAGGCATCCAAGGCAAAAAAGGTGGCGTTGGACAATGAGTTGTACGAGCTTTTAAGCAAGGTGGAAATCAACATTCCCCTTATAGAGGCAGTTTGACAGATCCCTCAATATGCCAAGTTCCTCAAAGAGTTGTGCACGAATAAGAGGTTTACGTCCGTCCCTCCTTTAACTTCACAAGTTACCTCTTGTTGGGGATTTTGATTGAGAATACATTTGCACCTTCTTTACTGCATGTGAAGGTTGTTGTTGCAAAGTGCAAAGGCTAAAGCAACGAAGACAACAAATCCTACTACTGATGTCAAGCCAATAGTTATTGCTCTAAAGCTAAAATGGAATGAGATTGCCTTGTGAGATTTTGAACTATATATGGGGTTGGATTGGGACGAAAAACAGAAATATATGATACTTCTTCACGGGCATACCTCAATTCAAAAAGGTAGTCAATATTTTTCTCAAACTGGAGCTAATATACATCCAAACCTTTAACAATTTCAAAATGTATCAACAAGCTTATATTTATAACAACAAAGTAAAGCTCTATCACACTGCTACAACACATTGGACATAATAGAAATTAAGAAAAGTGCCACTAAAAACCGCAGAACTAGAAAAAAAGATTTGCATAACATTAAAGGAGCCCTACTGAAGTGGTGGACACGAATGGAGATAGCATCCATCGACTGTCATTTTATACTAAAGAAAAAGAAGAGCTAAGGAAATAGGTAAAAAGTAATGTAAAGGTGTAGTGAATGCAACGCAATGATGGACAACAGTGAATTAATGATGATGAGGGAGTTTTTGAAGTAAATGAAATTAACGAAAGTAAAGGAGATGGAAGAGAGTGAAGTCGTGGAACTGCTGCATTGGTTTGAGAATGAAGAAAGACGGTAAATTTAAAGCAACATGCCATACAGATTTTTGAAGTTAGTAGATTCATAGCAACATGGCACGTGGATAACGACAAGTGAAACGTCAAGATATATGCAATCAGATAAATACTGGAGGCAAACAATGATTCACTATGTTGGATAACGACAAGTGAAACATCAAGAAAGATAGATAAATTACTAGAAATAAACAATGATTCGCTAAGTTGGATAATGGCAAGTGAAACGTCAAGAAAATTGCATTCAAACAAATTACTAGAGGCAAACAATGATTCGCTGAGTAAAATAATGAGAAAGTGAAACATCAAGAAAATGCATTTTGTACAAAATACTGGGGGTAAGTATCATTCGCTAAATTGGACAACAATTGAGTGATACATAAAAGGTGACAAAGTCCACACAAAATACTGGGGATTTCCAAGTCAGCTGCTAAAGGGGTAGTACTACGCTTCTCAAACATACAAATGGTGTACGCGCAGCATGATATTAAGGAGGCAATTTGTAGCTACAAAAAATATAAGTGCTAATGATGGAAAATAGAAAAATTATTCTAAATTATTATCCTATTAGAGTTAAGCAACAAATCTGGCCCAATCTTACCCCAAGCCCATAGTAGGAGGCCCAAGAGCACAAATATCCATCAAATTTTCTTATAAATATAGATACTTGTCATTTGAAAAGGGAGAGAAAATTCTTTGGTGAAGAAGAGAGAAGAGAGAATAAGAGGAGAGAAGAAAGAGAAGAGGAAAGGAGAAGACAAGGAGAGAAGACAACGCTCTCTATGAAGGAATCAAGTTTGCGCAGTTAGAAATGCACATAGCACCGCTTGCCAAAGCATTACCAACACACAAGTGAAACCAAGTCATAACTACATTCAACAGTGCAAAGCAAACAGACCCGTTCAAGTAGACACGACGATTTGTGGTAGAATCAAAGACTATTGTACACACAAACTTCTGTAAAACAAAACATTTGTTCCATTATTTTGTTCGATACAATATATTGCAATTACAGTAGTAAACTACGATAATTTTAAGAGTTTGTACTAGAATGCGTGAGGAACACAAATTCTCAGATAAATCTAGGTTTGTTGTTTATGTCCGTTGTATATGTCCTTGTTGAAAAATAAACTTGATCAAATACAATGGAGTCAAGAATAATTAAGTGTCAAGATCACAAATATCAAATGAAAGAATTCAAATTTTAGAGTCAAATAAAATAAGAAACACATGATGAATTTGGAGAAAACTAAGAATAGAAATTCAAGGAGAAGACCATCATTATTACACATGAAGACTCCTAGATTTTTGAAGATCATAAATTGGAGAAGATGACCAAAGAAAGGAGACTTGTCCATTCTTGGAATATTTTTGAAATCAAGGTGAATTAATTTGCATGGTTTTTAAAAAAATCATAAATATTGGTTTTACCACATGGAGAATTTATTTGTACTTATTTTAGTTATTAGTTTTAGTATAAATAGGTGACCACCACATGTAATTCATATCAAGCAAAATACAAATCATTCTTTGAGAAAAAAAATATTTTGTGAGTTTTCTTCCTCCTTGAAAGCTTGTTTTGTGAGATCCTTATTTTTGTAGGTTGTTTGTTTTTTTCTTTGTGAGAAAACAAGAGTGTTGTGAGATTTGTTTCTTTTCAACAAAGTGGTATAAGAGCTAGGTTGGAGGAGATCCAACATTATTGAAAAAGAGGAGATGGCGAACGGCATGACTCCTTTCCAAGTTCCAACACTCAACAACAACAATTACGACAATTGGAGTATCAAAATGAAGGCACTTCTTGGTTCACAAGATGTGTGGGAAGTGGTAGAAAAAGGCTATGAAGAATCTACAAATGATGGAGAACTAACATCACAACAAATGGTGTTGTTAAAGGATTCAAGAAAGAGGGACAAGAAAGCTCTCTATCTCATCTATCAAGCATTAGATGAAGATAGCTTCGAGAAGATTTCAAATGCAACATCTTCTAAAGAAGCGTGGGAAAAGTTGAAAACTTCTTACAAAGGTTCGGAGAAAGTAAAGAAGGTGCGTCTCCAAACATTAAGAGGTGAATTTGAATCCTTGCATATGAATGCATCCGAATCAATTTCGGAATATTTTTCAAGAGTTGCCACCATTACAAATCAATTAAAAAGAAATGGTGAAAAGCTAGAAGATGTGAGAGTGATAGAAAAAATACTCCGATCTTTGGATACTAGCTTTGAGCATATCGTGGTCACCATTGAAGAAACAAAAGAATTGGAAGAAATGACGATTGAAGAACTCCAAGGATCACTACAAGCGTATGAAGAGAAACATAAGAAAAAGCAAGGACTCACGGAACAACTACTCAAATTACAACTCAAAAATAAGGAGGAGAATCAACCAAAAGAAAGAAGTCAAAACAATCGAGGAAGAGGTAGAGGTCGTGGACAAAGTGGACGCGGTCGTGGAAGAGGTTGGAATAATAATAATAATAATAATCAAAATTCCAACAACAATTACGAGAGAGGAAACTCTTCAACAAGAGGGCGAGGAACAACCACTCCAAATTCGAGGTATGATAAATCTCAAATTCAATGTTATAACTGTCAAAAATTTGGACACTATGCATCAGAGTGTCGAGGGTCTTACAATAAAGTTGAGGAAAAACAAATTATGCGGAAAAGAAAGAGGATGACAAAGAAACTCTTCTCTTAGCACGGAAGAAGGTGGATGATGTGCAAGAGACCTCATGGTATCTTGATAGTGGAGCAAGTAACCACATGTGTGGAAGGAGAGACATGTTTGTGGAGCTAGACGAATCAATTGGTGGAAACGTTTCGTTCGGTGATGACTCTTCAATAACGGTGAAAGGAAAAGGTAATATCCTAATTCGCTTGAAAGATGGAAGACATCAATTTATTTCTAATGTCTACTATGTGCCCAACATGAAAAGTAACATCCTAAGCTTGGGACAACTATTGGAGAAAGGTTATGATATTCAAATGAAAAATCATAGCCTCTCCATAAAAGACAATAGAGATAAATTGATCGCTAAGGTGCCGATGTCGAAGAATCGGATGTTTCTCATCAACATACAAAATGAGATGGTAAAGTGTCTAAAAACGTGCTACAAAGATGCATCATGGTTATGGCACCTTCGATTTGGACACTTAAATTTTCAAGGATTGGAGCTACTTTCAAAGAAGGAGATGGTAAGAGGACTACCTTGTATCAACCACCCAAATCAGCTATGTGAAGGATGCCTTGTAGGGAAACAATTCAGAAAAAGCTTTCCTAAAGAAACAGAGTCAAGAGCAAGCGAGCCCCTCGAACTCATCCACACCGATGTGTGCTTTCCAATCAAACCAAATTCACTCGGTAATAATAATTATTTCCTTCTATTTATTGATGATTATTTTTCACGAAAAACTTGGATTTATCTTTTGAAAAGTATTTGAAAATTTTAAGAAGTTTAAAGCTTTGGTGGAGAATGAAAGTGGGAGAAAGATCAAAGCGATAAGATCCGATCGAGGTGGAGAGTTTACGTCAAAAGAATTTCTCAAATTCTGTGAAGAAAATGGAATACGACGATTGATGACGGTTCCTCGATCTCCTCAGCAAAACGGAGTGGCGGAAAGAAAGAATAGAACGATCCTCAACATGACGCGAAGCATGCTAAAGAGTAAGAAAATGCCTAAGGAGTTTTGGGGAGAAGCGGTAACGTGTGCGGTCTATCTGTTAAATCGATCACCTACAAGAAGTGTTTGGGGAAAGACACCACAAGAAGCTTGGAGTGGAAGGAAACCCGGTATCTCTCACCTGAGAGTATTTGGAAGCATAGCGCATACACACATCCCTGACGAAAGAAGAACAAAACTAGACGATAAAAGTGAGAGTTTCATCTTTATCGGATACGATGCTAACTCAAAAGGATACAAGCTTTACAACCCAAAAAGTAAGAAGGTATTAATTAGTCGAGATGTAATATTCGATGAAGATAGAGAATGGAGCTTCACTTCGGAACTTGGTGAGTTTACTTTCTTCCCTCAATTTGAAGAAAACGATAATGGAGAGCAACTAGTCCCATCACAAGAAGAACAAGTAACTCCACCCACTTCACCAACTACAACAACACAAAGAGAGAGATCACCATTTGAAGATGAAAGAAATGCACCACGCACACGAAACCTAGCGGATCTATATGATGTGACTGAACGTCAAGATAATCTTACACTTTTCTGTCTCTTTGCTGAGTGTGAACTAGTGAGCTATAAAGAGGCTGCACAAGAAAAGAAATGGAGAGATGCAATGGATGAGGAAATAAAAGCTATCCAGAAGAATAACACATGGGAACTAAGCTCACTTCCCAAAGGACATAAGGCTATAGGCGTCAAATGGGTGTACAAAGTAAAACAAAATGCAAGTGGAGAAGTAGAAAAATATAAGGCGAGATTGGTGGCAAAAGGATACAGTCAAAAGGAAGGAATCGATTATAACGAGGTATTTGCTCCAGTTGCTAGACTAGAAACAATTCGACTAATCATCTCTCTTGCAGCTCAAAACAAGTGGAAGATACATCAAATGGATGTGAAGTCAGCATTTCTAAACGGAGTCTTGGAAGAAGAAGTATACGTCCATCAACCACCAGGCTACGAAGTCAGAGGAAGTGAAGACAAGGTATTAAAGTTAAACAAGACTCTTTACGGATTAAAGCAAGCATCGAGAACGTGGAATAGCCGAATTGACAAACACTTCCAGGAATGTCCTTATGAGCATGCACTATATATTAAGAATGAAGGTGAAGATGTGCTTATTGTGTGCTTATATGTGGATGACTTCATTTTCATAGGAACCAACAAAAGTATGTTTAAAGATTTTAAGGAGTTAATTGATAGAGCACTTTTGTATGCTGTTTTTGGTCCTTTACACTGCTTAGATTCTAACATATTTAGTATAGGATTACGCTTTTGGTGTAATTTTGTATCTCAGGTTTATCAGAAGAGTTAGAACAAAAGTGCAACAAGAAGGCTGAATCTCGGAACAAAAGATAACAAAAATGACAAGAGACCAACGAGTGCGCGAGAAGTGTGGCACGCGAGTATGAGTCGCGCAGAGCAGAGCGAAACGATGACGTCAGCAATCAGCGACAAATCCGGAGCGATGACGTCATCACGCGCAAAGAATATTTCTAAGTTTGGATTTTGGAGATAAAGATATTTCCAAGTCTGATTTTTAGAGATAAAGATGATTTCCAACATATTTTCTTGCCTAATTATTCGTGGAAACCCTAGAAGGCAAGAGTATAAATACAAAGCTTGAAGGAAATCAAAGAAAGGCGACTTGGAGCGAATTTGAAGAGGAGATCGCAGAACTGCCGGCGCAAGACTGAGACGCGCGACTGACGACGCGCATCAGGCTATTAGTTTCAATACTTGTTGTTTTTCATATAAATCTTGAGATGAATATGTTCAGCATGTCTAGCTAACTTTCTGAATTCAGTTTAGACTTTGATCTATGAATAATATGTTTTGAGGTTTTATTCTTAATGCATGACCTGTTTAGTATTATTACTCCGAGCATACTTGCATGATAACTAGTTTAGATAGTTAGGCGAAGCCTTTACCCGCAGACCTAATTATAGACTCTATTATCTAACGTTAAACTATCAGAGGTACGTTACAGTGAATGATAGGAGTGGCACTAGAATAGTTAATCACTACCTTTACCGGATTCGTGGTTAATTAGACTAGGTTGGGTAGTAATATCATATAGACCTTTACCGGAATATATGTGTAAGTTATTAAGCCTTTACCGGACCTTAGCTTACGTGAACAATCAGTCATAGATCCTTAGAAAACCCGTGATAAACATAGAAGTTCATAGTGATAAGTCTAAGCTGAGCTCATCTCTTGTTTATTGTCTAACTCTCGTATTGCATTCTGCGCGCCAGTAGTACTTGCGCTTCTGTTTCTTATTTTGTTCACTTACATTCACAACCCAATTTTAGTTGTAGATAAAAGACGACTTCTCACCGTTCCCTTTGGATTTGACCCCTGCTTGCCGTATACTAAGGAGGAGAGGGATAAATTTACAGCACTCAACGACGTGCTCGTCAGGAATGACTAAGGAGTTTGAGATGACAGATTTGGGACTAATGTCTTATTATCTTGGGATTGAAGTTAAACAACAAGACAATGGAATCTTTATCACACAAGAGAGCTATACGAACGAAATTTCGAAAAAGTTTAAAATGGAAAATTCCAAGCCAATAAGCACGCCGACAGAAACTAGAGTCAAGCTAACTAAATTTGAAGAAGGAGAAAGAGTAGACTCAACACTATTCAAAAGCTTAGTAGGAAGCTTGCGCTATCTAACATGCGCACGACCAGATATTCTTCATGCAGTTAGATTAATTAGTTGATATATGGAATATCCAACAACCACCCATTTGAAAGCTGCTAAGAGGATTCTTTGATATCTCAAAGGTACAACTAATTATGGATTATTTTATTCCATTTCTGATGAATGCAAACTTGTTGGATATAGTGACAGCGATTGGGGTGGAGACATAGGCAACCGACGAAGTACTACCGGTTATATATTTTTCATGGGAAATACTGCTTTCACTTAGGCGTCAAAGAAACAATCAATCGTAACATTATCAACATGTGAAGCAGAATATGTGACAGCTAATTCATGTGTTTGTCGCACAATTTGGCTAAGAAATCTTTTAAAGGAGATTGGAGTGATACAAGAAGAACCGACAAAGATATGTGTACACGATAAGTCAGTAATTGCCTTAGCAAAGAATCCAGTGTTCCATGATCGAAGCAAATACATTGACGTTCGTTATCACTATATACGAGAGTGTGTTGCAAGAAAGGATGTACCAGTTGACTATGTGAAGTCACAAGATCAAGTTGCTGATATTTTCACCAAACCATTGGCGAGTGAAAGTTTTGCAAGACTAAGGAGTTTACGTGGAGTAAAGATATCAAGTTTAAGGGGGTGTGTTGAAAAATAAACTTGATCAAATACAATGGAGTCAAGAATAATTAAGTGTCAAGATCACAAATAACACATGAAAGAATTCAAATTTTGGAGTCAAATTAAATAAGAAACACATGATGAATTTGGAGAAAACTAAGAATAGAAATTCAAGGAGAAGACCATCATTATTACACATGAAGACTCCTAGATTTTTGAAGATCATAAATTGGACGACGACGATCCACATCCTCTCCAACCCTCTCCTAACCAGTTCCGTATTATTCATTCACAACCAAGCCAGCAACCAACCACATTGTACAATGAAGTCGCTTGAAACCCCCAAAAATTTGCAATCGTTACAAACCCTTTCCCCGATGTTCTTGCCTGACTCTTCATCGCGCTCTCTGGTCGACCTTGAAGACTACATCGAACCAAAGACGTCGACCTTGAAGACTACATCGAACCAAGAGGAAATAGAATTCGAGATCGCTGAAGCTTTGTACGGGATGATGACCCAGCCGCCTGATGCGGCCAAGCCAGAAGGGGATGGGAATGAAGCTTTGAACAAATCACCAGTGTCGGCAGATCCCGATCTCCATCTCCATCATCTACCGTCTCAAGTGGATCCAGATTCAGATTCAAATTCTGATCTCCATCCAGACCCATGAAGGTCGCCTCTTCGTCGTCTCGAGATGGTTGAACGTGAGACGGTGAGAGACTCGCGAATTAGGTGAGACGGTGAGAGACTGACACAGAGGAGCGGATGAGAGGGTGAGAAGTGTCAGAGGATCTAAAAGACACATCTACCCTCACAACAGTGACATCCATTAAAACCCAGTTCATTACTAACGGAACTATTTTTTAATCCCTCTCACACGTATCACAATACCACCCATCCGATCTATCAAACATGTGCTCCAGATCTGGACTCATGGATCCACCAAATAGTAGTGGATCCACCAGAGGCGCCCTCTAATTATATATCATACTAACGTGCTTGATTTTTTTCAAAGGATTGTTTAGATAAAATTCGATCAAGGCTCATCACCAGTCTTAAATGATTTTATTTTATAAATTATGTAAGTAGTGTTTGAAAATAATTTCATTTAAATTCTAAACCATTTAAATTGTTCTATTGTAGACATTTTGTCTTACGTCTACAATTATGCATGCATGTTTTGAAGATTGTATCGAGAACACCTACTAGATTCATTTTTAAAGTGTAATTAAGTTTTATTGACTTGTGTTTATTCAGAAGTGTATTTTGGTTTTTCGTAAGAAAAAGTATAACATTCGAAAGTTTTTATGTAATTTATCATTACATATTTTGCAGGTACTTATTTTTAAAATAGTTACACAAATAAAAGAACAATTTAAGCAGAACTTGCTAGTATTTAAAAAACATATTACAACGTTTAAAAAAGCAATGTTGTATATATATAAATAAATTTGAAAGAAATATTTTACAACAACGTTCATCCGATAAAACGTTGTAATATACATTCAACATCACTTTAAATGTAAAAACGATGTCATATGTAGGGTTGTTAACCCTTAACCCAAAATCATATACCCAAAACCCCGAACCCTAAACACATAACAACGCTTTAATAATTAAGCGCTTTTGAATGTATATTTATTTTCAAAAATTCAATGCTACGAACAGCTTTTTATTAGATAATAAATGTGAAAAATAATAATCATATTTTTACAAGAAAAATCAAACTTATAAAAACCTTAATTTCTTAAAAAAATGAATATCTCAGTATAAAAATCTTATAATTCAAAAGAGTTGTATTATATTTAACTGTTTAATGGCACTTAATCTTGTAAGCGTTGTCGGCTGTTGAAATATTTAACAACGCTTATATTAAACGCTATAAAAGTCTAAAATTCTTTCGAATTTTGTGTTTTTCTAAATAATTAATATTTTACGGTGCCCATGTGAAAAATACCCTTTCAAAGCGCTTAAATATTAATAAAAACTAGCTGTTAAATATCTCAATGTATAACGATGTTTTCTTGGAAAACGCTCATAAATAATAAAAATAATACGGCGCCTATAGTCAAACAATGTTAATTGTTAAAGATATAACAACGTTATTTTAGAAGCGGTATTAAATAATTTCAAAAAATAACAACGCTCTTTAAATAAGTGCTGATAAACAAGAGTTTATGACAACACATATTTGGAAAAGCGATGTTTTTTTATATGAAAATGGATTACAGGAATTTCACTCCTACCCATGACTCGAACCCAAGACCTGTTGATCTAGGTAGTGGGTGCCTAACCACTAGGCCAACCCCACTTCGTCAAAAAGCGATGTCGTGTAGTTGTATATAGGAAAAAGCGTTATAAAAACATGTACATATAACAACACGTTTTAAATATAGCGTCGTTCAACATCAGTCAATACAATAGAAAGCGCTCTTAAAAGGTCAAAAACGATGTTAATGGGCTTTCTGAACGAGTGACACAAAGAGTCGACCAATGACGCCTTTGACAGGTCCCTTGCGCCGAACCATGAAAAAGCTCTTGAATTTTGCACATTCCGACACTCGTTCTAATGAGAAAGACTTCACAACTGTCATGTTGACCAGAGTGTCAACAATGGTGACAAAAGAGGAAATAAGAACAATTTCAAACTTACCAACTACTTTAGATGTATAAAGAAAGGATATATTATTGGTGTTTTAGATGTATTTATCATATATCGTGTGCGGCCACACATGATAGATGATTGATACATGAACTAATGCTGTAATGCATACACCAATGTGTAAGTCATAGTTTGTTTGGATGAGGACGGGTCCCTTGCTTTAAGGGACGGTTCCTCATGTACCAACGGACGCGTCCCCATGTGTCATAGTCTGCTTGGATGACGGACGGGTCCCTTGCCTCAAGCGATGGGTCCTCATGCACCAACTGACGGGTCGACACGTGTCATTCTCTGGGTGTGACAGTTTTATAACTGCTGAATAGTTTATGTAACTGTTGAACAAGTGGGTGTAACCGTTGAACGGTTATGGGACCTGTCCACAGGAACGTGTCCCCATGTGTAACTGCTAAATGTGGCAGTTTTGGGTAACTGCAAAGGCACTGTTGTACACATACAGAATGACTGAATCCAGTGTGATAGATGAAAAACACAGAGGTATTGAGATACATAGGTATCGATACACCAAAAGACTAAACAAACGTCATCAACATTCGATCCAAGAGCCTTGATCGGTGTTGGCCGGTTTGTCTTATCTCACTTCAGATTTAGCGTAACCCTAAGGCTTTTGTAAGGGGCGAAATACTGATTTCGAAAAGTGAATACACAATTCAAACCGATATCAAGTTGCCATTTGATCAATCCCCGAAAGCAACAACAGAAACACTCTAGGGACCCGTCCTTGGAGAGCACCGGTGCAAGAAGGCCACACACTCCTTCAGACGCACCAGCGACAACACATATGGCCAAGGATTGTAGAGTGAAACTGAATGATGCAATAGAACCTCGGCAAAGCAAGAAGGTTATGATTGTAGCTTGGAGAGCATCAGACGATAACAATGAAGACGAATGAACCAAAGAGGTAGACAGAGGACATCTCCACTAAGGTAATTACTGATTTTGTGTCATCAAATAAAATTGAACAACTTACAATCGTGAACTAGAGACTTACTGCTAAAACAGCCACACTGCCGAGGAAGTTGATAGCCTATGTGAAAACAATCACCTATGGGTAAAAAAGCCACCAAACTAGAAAAGGAACTGAGTAAAAGTAAGTTTAAGACCTACAAAAGAAATAAAGTAGAGATCAATTTTTCGAAAGGACTTAATGAAACCTTACTCAGAGAGCGAAATGAGCAGGAAATGGAGATCGGGTCCCTTAAGGAAACCTTACTCAGACATAGGAACGTGAAAACACCAAACATCACTACGCCAGAAAATGGCTTAAGCGACCTATGTTGATGAAGTCACATAAGCATTTGTCGCATAAGTTATCGTTCCTGACTGACATACATAGCCAGTCGCTTAAGGTATCTTATGTGACTAGAGATATGCGACAAGCATAAGTGTGTCGCTTAAGAGATCTAACGCGACAAATATCTAAGTGACAGCCCATAGTTTGTCGCTTAAGTCTATTTTCAAATTACCACGTACGCGAACTTTCTACACGCTGACGAAGTTATTACTTTTGTACGATCCGTTTCAGACACAATTAAATTGGTTCAATAACTTTTTGTCTTAAGCGACGGACATTGATATATGTAAGTCGCATAAGTTTAAGTTCATAATAACTACGCTATCTCAAAACAATCTTCAATCGGATGCTCTCTTCCGTTTCACTCTTCTTCTCTAAGGCGCTCCTTCAACCCATTTCACAAATTCGACGATTTTCCCATGGATTTTGCTTGACACGTTCTTGAATTAGGTATGGATCATTTTAAGTTATGTTGTTTTATTAATGTAATGAATTTCCCATTTAATTTGTGCGCCGTGTAGGGTATGCTAGCTTTGGTTTTATGTATGTTTGAAAGCTTGTAAATTTAAGAGACAATGAGACAATGATTAGCTTGTTTCATTTCATAATTTCGCATCTCATTCATGGGTAGTGAATTAATCGATATATTAAGAGACAATGTTGTATTTGATATATGGAGATATATATATATATATATAAATGTTAATGTTGGAATCGTTGAATTATTATACACTAGTACAGAATAGTTATCCATGAATTATAAATGTTAAAAAAACACACTTTTGATAAATGGAGGTGCATTTTAGCAGTTTTTGAGCTCTCGGTGTTAGAATTGGGCCCATAATACCTCGTTTCGAAGAGAACGACGAGCCCGTCATAAATGAAGCTTGTGAGGTATGATGTTTTTTGGGCAAATTCGGTCGTTTACTATTTTATTTTGAATTTTTAGTATTTTTCTATTATTTCCGAATTTTTTATTATTTTCGTTTTAGTATTTTATTATCGTGAGACAGTTGATTTTGTATATATTATGATGACAAATCTCAAGATATAGTTTTACAACAGTGGTAACAATGCTAAATACTGTAAGTTGTAACCTAGAATTCAATCTCCATTCTACTTAACTCAACCAATATTCATTTAATTGAGTTATTATTCATTTAGTTCAATAAGTATCACATTATATTCTTGTGAGACGAATGATTCACTATATAGTGATAGTTCACTTGTAAGGAATGAAATTCTAATTGAAGATGAGGATCAACCATACCAAGAGACAAATTCTACACATATTTTTGGTCAACATGAAGATGGGGATGACTTTGAAGATTATACAAATGAAGAACTAGGTGAAGACGACGATCAATTTGAAGATGAACCCATATCCCACCACGTCGAGCCAATAGATGAAACAAGTGATATGGATGAAGACACATTTGAAGAGGTTGAAGAAGAAGAGAAGACATGGATGATCAAGACATGGATGAATATGAGTAATACAAATGAAACTTTGATGTGTCAAAATATTTAAGTTGTTTCGTATGTAATCAAGACATGAATGATCAACACATTTTACTTTCATGTTGTTTGATAACAGGGGGAACAAACCAACTGTCATCAGCGCTTGTTCTAAAATTGTATTAAACTCTTGTGACTGGCATTGATGTAAGTTTGTCGCATAAGTAATTTATCATATTTACAGAAAGTAACCTTATGTGACTCACTCAGAATATGTATGTCACATAAGACGTGAAATCTTTAAGCGGGACTATCAATCTACTGGAGGGAACCACGTGTAAATTTTTGTCGCACGAAGAACCGTCCGATTACGAAGTAAAAAGTTAATCGTACGGTCCAAATTGATAATCCGAGGGTGGTTGATTTCACCCAAACTCTAACACATCGACTCTCTATTCTCATCACTCTTCCATAACTCTCAGCGCCGCCGACACCAAACGAATTAGGGTTCTCAGCGCTGCCGACACCAAACGAATTAGGGTTGTCAGCGCCGCCGACACCAAATGAATTAGGGTTCTTCGTGCTCTGATCTGTTGAACTTCAGGTAAACGAATTAGGGTTTCGATTGTGTTGCTTGTGTTGTCTCATCTGTTCAAGTATTTAGGGTTCTGACTGTAGTGTTGTCTGATCTGTTCAAGTATTTAGGGTTTTGATTGTGTTGTCTGATTTGTTCAAGTATTTAGGGTTTCGCATGTGTTGTCTGATCTGTTCAAGTATTTAGGGTTTTGATTGTGTTTTCTGTTCAAGTATTTAGGGTTTAATTACTTTAATCTGACCAAACATGCCTTGTCTGAGATCAAGGAGAGGATGCAACTTCGATCTCCAAGCGTCCGACGTGCACCTAACAATCTAAGCCCCACACCACCAAAAATCAAGCGACCTAATAATCCTCCTACCCAGCCAGCACCCAAAAAAATATGTCCACCAAAACCACCTATTCCAAACAAACCAACAGTACTCCCAACACCACCAGTCCCTACTCTGCCAATTGAAGCTGAACCCGCTGCTCAACTACCACCCAATCCTCGCCGAAGTCCTCGATGTCAGTTAAAAACAAAACTGGTCCAGCAATTTTCATTGGGAAATCACCTCCACGTATGGTTAAAAGGACCACTGTTCGTCCTCCTAAGCCACCCCAGTTTGATGCACCATCTCCTACTGAGCAGCCTCTAAGTTCAGCTTCATCGGCAACACAACCACATTCCCAGCCCTTAAGTTCAGCACAACAGCCATCACAGCCTCAGTCTCAACCCCTAAGTTCAGCTCCTGTGCCACCACCGATTATGTCTGCTGCTCCATCTCCCACTCAGCCACCTTGTAGTCTTGAAGCCCACACCCTCAGTCATTCCTCTCCCCCTTGAACCCAAACTCTGAGTCTGCTGGTGCACAAACACAGAATAAACCGCTGAGCATCAGGTGCAGCAACGACGATTCTTACTCAGGTAAAACATTTCTAGCATCATTATAAATTAAGTTGTACTAGATAGCATTATTGTAAATTCTAATGTTCTGTATTCATTTTGAAACTTGTAGAGGATCCTAATTTGAAGAAAAAACGAGGAATTAACACTGGAAAGAAGCTGCGTGAACTGATTGCGATGTTGAACCATCCATTAAAGCTTGAAAAGGCGGTAGGACATAATGGTCCTTAAAACCAGGAATATGGGAGCTTGATGGTTCATGAAATCGGGAGGATTGTGCGTGAGAAGATTCCGATGATTGCATCGAGCTTTTCAGAGCTAGATTTTGCTGATTCTTGGGATCTTCTAATTCAGAATTTGGAAGTAAGTAAATTAAATTCTGATTATGTGTCAATTTATTTAACTTTATTATAAGACGGTATCTCGAGAGCAATTGCTGCGTTGTTCACGCTTGGACAGATCCTGGAGCACTGAATATTGGGGGCGTTGACATTCATCCTGCGTCTAGCATTCAAGGCTGCAAGCGGCACTTCTGAAACAGGACACTGAAGATGTTCCATGCTAGGATGCGAGCTTTGAACGTGATCTATGAACAGACCAAATACCTCTGTCTGTTTCAGCACTTCAAGGCTGAACCACACCAACTCTTCCAAGCTATATGAGCGAGTTATCAGCATGACAATAGCCATCTTAACCTTTCCTGCCTTGTCTCGAATAATTGCTCCCCCCATGCAGGTATGATCAGTCGAGAGAATAGCGATATTGCAGATAATATTTGAACAAGTTTGAGACCATGTACGCCATATTCCTTTACTTACTGTGCAAGGTTTTTTGTAAATCCCACATGTAGCTAATATAAGGTTGTTCTGCATGGACTCATTGTACCTCTTGTTATTGAGACGCGCCAACTGAGGACTCCAACTTCAAACTTTATGTATCCAACTTACCTTCTTGCCTTCGTATTTGAGCTTATTCCGAGCATTCCAAATTTTCCAGATTCCACATAAGACTACTCCGCTAGCTAGACAATCTATAAAATCAGCCTTTGGTCGAAGCCAGACTCGATTAAGTGCGTTCAGAGAGTGAACCCGAGGTCTATCAAAGGTGCTACTCAAGTATTTTCATAGTATCTCAGCCCAGTCAGTATCAAAGAATAAATGAGAAGCACTTTCCATCGAAGGTGAGACACAACAAACACATTTTGAGGTGATGGGTATGCCAGCACTTATAATTAAATCATCGGCGGGGACAACCTTGTGGTAAAGCTTCCAAATAAAGCATGAAACTTTAATTGGAATCCAGCTCTTCCATATTTTACAACTCCAGTCTTTGATATCATACCTTGTTTGAAAAGATTCCCTAAATATTTTAGTTGAAAAAACAGGAGTACCTGATGGTTTCCACACTAACTGGTCATCATCCCCCGAATAAACAATGCCATCAAAGTTTCTTTTTTCAGACTCGGGGAGAGCATGAAGAAAGAAACCTCTTGTAAGAGAGTTACTAGGAATGGATCTTATTTCAACATCCGGAATCGAGGGGGAGATACGTAGTCCTAATCTGGTTAGGTATTCATGAGTACAAGTATTCAATTTTACCAATTCTCCATGTGCAGAGGGTATGAGGTGATGAAAAGAGTTCCATATAGCTGATCCTTTCTTGCCTTCTTCAAACCGGTCTTAAGCAAACTTAGCCCAAAGCGATTTTCCGTTAATAAAGCTCCATGCCAACTTTCCATGCAAACTAAGCATTGTATCCACATTCTGAATGCCCAGGCCGCCGCAATCATGTGGCATGCACATTCTTTCCCAACCTATCCAATTCACCGGCTGACTTTCACAAACAGCTTGTTCCTATTTATATAATTCATCTAATTACATTTATGCCCTAACTATCCCTAACATAATGGTAGGATTAGGTTCATTTGCGACCCCATCCTTAGGCTGCGATCCGTGCGACCCGGCAATCGCACAGTTGGATCAATTTGATCCAACGGTTGCAGATTTGCACTTTATATTTTTTGTCGTTTTGTGCACTCAATTTTGTCGTGTAGCGAAATGCACAAATACAAATGGGACGTGCATATAGTTAATACAAAAGTGCAAATAGAGGAATCTCAAAATGCACAAATGCACTGGGGTCATAAAGGAACCGGACTCCATAATGGTAATCTAGAAATTCTGTATACACTGATTCTCGGTGTGCCCAACATTTCTCTTAAATGAAACTTACAATTAAACTATGACGACATCTTGTTACTGGATAGTCTACAAGCCATTCAGCAAGGGCAAACACAAAATTTATTCGAAAGTGAAAGATGAAAGAGTTTAGAAAGTGTAAGGTGTTATTGAAATAAAAATTCTGTTTACATAGAACTAAAGATGATATTTATCTACAATTATTGAAAATCTTATCCAAGCACATGTGTCTTCATAAAACTGATAGAAATTTATTCGAAATCTAGCTCAATTATTGATCAATTATTCATCTTATTCAAGGACACGTGTCTTAATAAAATTGGATGAAAATTTATCAGAAGTAGTGACATTCTAGAGAACTTTCTCCAAGAGATAGGAAGTTGTGCATTTGTGCATATGCATTAATGGATTAAATAGATTGACTACTAAACGAAATCATATAGAAAAAGATCCTTCGCTGGCCATGTATAAAATAACGCCATGTATAAATAAGGCCAATTGGCAAAAGAGATGTGATGTATATTCTCAGATAGTAGTTTAAGATTACAAGTTTACATGGCAAGACTTGTTGCTCGGGGCATTTTCATTTTAACTATGTATATCAGTTTACTAGCGAGCAACTTCGGCCAGTAAATGCTGCAGTTCTCCTTTCTGATGCAGCTCTAGTGTATCTGTTTTGGCAATGAATCAATACATATTAATAGACTTCATAAGAAGATTTTACCCAGAAATGCTAACTGACGACCACAAAAAGATCAATTCCATTGTGCCATGGAAATTGAAAATTCTCTCTATAATCAATATTGTTGAAAGCACTGAAAACATAAATATAACTATCTAACCTGTTTTTTGATAGTCTTCCAAACAGGCTTAACTATGGTACTGTATCACAAACGTGTATGTGATGCCAATCTAAGATGCATATCATATCACACAGCCCAACATGTCATATGAATATGGAGTAATGAGAAAGACCTAAATATTTCAAAGGCTTGACAATTTTTAGCTCTCAACTAAATTAAGAGAAAAACAAAAAGAGAAATGATTAATTTTGTACCTGTGCAACCCCCAATGTGTCTCCCACCTGTTAGAGTAGGAAAACAAACTTAAAATATTTAAGGTTGAGGTAACCATTTAACTGAGCATGTAATACTATGATATGTACAGATTACAAAATACAATAACAGTATTCAAGACCATTTTATAATATGGAGAATGAATACCAATAAAAACATTGGGAACTGTCTGATGCCCAGTGATTTTTTCCAGCACATCCTGAATTTGTGTCCCTTCGGAGCCTGGGAAGTGAAAAATAAATGTCTCATACTGTTCGCACGCCAAGAGGTTTCATTATACTCATGGACATGACTGCATAAGATGGGCTCTCTTATCAAATGAATGATGCCAATTTTGAGCAAATATGAGCAGTCAGCATTCAATAGATACATGGAAAACAAACTAACCGAGTTCGTCCAACTCGAAAACAAGCGGCTCAACTCCAAGCTGTTTGAACAAGGATTTCACTTCAACCGAATAACTGCAGATTTTGAATAAGATTTGGTATCAACAAAAAGAACTGCAGCAAAGTGAAAAGGCTTAATGACTTACGGGCACCAAGATTTTGAATAGATGACGACTGGATTATCGGCTACAGTCTTCTTGACCGATTCCTCTAGCCGCGAATCGGCGAAAGATAGGCAGCTGATGGAAAGAGGGGGTGTTGTTTTACTTGAATCAACGGCGAGGCTGCGGAGGATGGACATGGTAGATGACGTTGCTCTTGGTCTAGGTTTGTTAAGATGAATCAAAGTAGCAGAGGAACATAGAATAGCGGTTCCAGTTGAGGAGGCTGTTCGTGTCAAGATGCCATTGACAGTGAGGCTCGATGCAGTCGCCATTCTTACTTCTTAGCCGCCTGCTTTTTCGTCTTATTCGCTACTCTCAAAGCCTCAGCGTTATTTAGATTTTTTTCTTTAATTCATTTCCTTCGTCTAAATAAATGGAAAATTATCTAATAATTTGAGTTTCGATATTTCGTTTTTATCAGTTTTGAATTTCAATTTCAGAAATGTCACCTTTTAAAGCTCTATTATTTCAAACCGCATGATTACTATACAAAAAATGATATGTCATTTTGATCCTATTTGGTGTTGTTGGTATAAGTACCTCAACTTAATTGATGATGACAAACATGTTTAATGCTGGTTATTGAGTGCGCAGGTTCTTGAACCTAGACAGAATCTCGGAGGTACATGAAACTGGACAGAACTGAAGTTTGCGGTTCAAAGTGTATTTAAGAGGAGGTTCTTTAAGATGCATATTCAAAGTGTATTTAAGGCGAGTGATCAGGGCGTGTTTAAGACACATATTCAAGGATGATTCAAACACACAATCAATGAGAGTTTCAAACGCATAATTAAGAAGGTATTAAATGCGGTTTATGACCCAGATTCAAGTGGTGCGGTATAAGAAGGTGTGGGTGTGCGAACTAGAGAAAAAAAAAAGCTTGAGTGCGCACGCAAAGGAGATCTACAGCGTTGAGATTGTGTGATCGGGAACGTCGGAAGCTTTGAGTTTCATGTCATTATAGTCCCGATTATCGATTTGAGATCGGTAGGAGTAAGTGACTTGGGTGTGTGATAGTTAGTTTTCTATTGCTACACTGTGTACAAATATTGTGAACATCTATTTGTATAGTCTTTATATCAATAAAAAGATATTTAGACGAATTTGTTTTCCGCTGTGCATTACTACTGAGGTTCAAGAACCAGTCAGTGTAACTGAGGTTCAAGAACCTGCTAGAGTAGTTGAAGTTCAAGTACCTGCTAGCGTAGTTTAGATCCCTAATAGTTTCTAGACTAGCTTTATACTAATCAACGGTCCTAACAGGTGTGTTGTATTTGCTTCGAAACGATTTTTAAATATTTAGGGATCCAGTTGTTTGGAATAGTGGGTTCATGTAGAATAAGAGATCCTGTTGTTTCAAACTGCGAAAACATATGTTTCTAAATGCCAGTTGTAGTCTACACGCAGATTCAAAACTTTGATTTTTGTTTTATCCAAAAATGTATAAAATATACTGAATTGAAGATTAAACGGAATCGCCCGTCGATGTAGAAAAAACAGGAAAAGAAGCGTTTTAAAAGAAAAGAGAAAGAGTGCCCAAAATCGTTTTTAAATCCACATACAAAATCAATAAAATGCGTCGGAGAAGAAGCGTTTCCTTATAAATGTAAGGGTTTTTTAGCGAAAACCACCCGCCCAATAGGGCAATTTGAGACAAACCACCCCTCCAACTCTTTTTTTTAAAATAACCACCCCTTAATTACAAGTCTACTCAATCGTGACACCCCTTGCACTGTTCCGGCGTTGACTCCCGTTAAACCCGCCGTTGACTCATCTGACTTTTAATTAAATATCAAATAAATTTTAATTTAATTAATTAATTACTAATTTAGTTAATAAATATTTAACTAATTAAAAATTATTTTAAAACATTATAAATATGACTGATTGAACATTAAAATGTCACCATATATATAAAATGAAATATAATATAAAATATAACGTTAATCTGATTTTAAAATTAATTTAATGGTAAAATTTGATAGTAAAATTAATTATCATTTTTTCACAATTACGTTAAGGTTATGGTTGCGATATGGTTAGGTTATGGTCCGAAATTATGACAATTATAATTTTATATATAAATAAAACTACAAATTAAGTATATTATTAAATTAAAAAATATTAATAAATTAAATAAACTAAGCTAAAATATTTACAGTAATATAAATAAAATAATTTAACATCAATCAAATTTAAATTAATTCATAAGTTTAAATTTAAATTATAAAAAATGACCCAAAAATTAAAAGAGTAATCATAATTATATGTGAATAAAAAGATAAATTATAATGTTACTAAAAATATTACTATATAAAAATTAACTAAACTAAACAAAAAATGTTTATATAAAATATAAATAATTTTTAATAAGTTAAATATTTATTAATTAAATTAGTAATTAATTAATTAAATTAATATTCATTAGACATTTAATTAAAATTCCGACTAGTCAACGACCTGTTTAACGGGAGTCAACGCCGGAACAGTGCAAGGGGTGTCACGATTGAGTAGACTTGTAATTAAGGGGTGGTTATTTTAAAAAAAAGTTGGAGGGGTGGTTTGTCTTAAATTGCCCTATTGGGCGGGTGGTTTTCGCTAAAAAACCCTAAATATAACACTTTATTTAAATCTACATTATTTGAAAATAATTTTATATATGGCAACACCAATTATGATATTTAACTAATAATTACTCGATCAATAATTGTTACATTTACCTCATATCCATGGGTTACCATTGAATCATTCATAATTGATATAAATACATAGGGAAAGTATCTCATGGAACTCTCCACTTTCCATGGGTCTAGGGAACCCCCTCCATCACCGTTGGATCGCTTTCATCCATGGATTGAGGGAGCGACACGTGGCAACATTAAATACAATTTATTTATATAACCAAGGATATTATAGTCATAGTTAGGAATCAGTTAGTATCAAATTGTTAGCATTAATTGTTTATAGCAAGTGTGTTGATGCAATTAATGTAGTGATGTGACAGTTTTTGCATGCATTAAATGTGTGATTGTACTTTGATGTTAAGTATTGTTTTGCAATTTGAAATGATATGAATGAAAGTTAATTTTGTAATCTTTTTAATGTTTGTGACTTTTTCATTCTTTTTTCATCAAATTTCATTTTCATATCAAACTCATCAACTCCCAAGACTTCATCTTCTTTTCAATCCATTTCAATCTCACCCACAATCACTACAATTTGTAAACAATTTCTTACAAATGAAAATTATTTGTAAACAATTTCTTACAAGTTATGAAACAAATTTTTTTATTCCCTTCATCATTACTGTTTATTGAAAATTAAACGAACTAAATATAAATAATAAATATTTAATTATTTAAAAATAATAAATAAAATGCAATCACGTTACATAAAACATAAAATGCAAAGAAATGGAAACACACGTTCTTCAAAGTTATTCCACTGTCTCTTTTAAATTCTTTGTATCCTTGTTTCTGTGTTTGTTTCTTTCCTGAGGTTTTTCCTCAGTGTTTTCAGTTCAGTTTTGTACTGAACAATTAATATCAAAAAAAATTGTTCCCTTATGACGAAGTGGGGTTGGCCTAGTGGTTAGGCACTCACTACCTGGACCAATAGGTCTCAGGTTCGAGTCATGGGGTAGGAGTGAATTCCGATAATCTCTTTATAAAAAAAGAAGAAAAAAATTGCTCCCTTATCCTCTAACATTAGGCTGGAATAGACAACAACAACAACACAGCTCTGAAAGAGTGAAAATAAACAAAATCAAACTATATCAATAGGGATAAACATCTTGATTTTTTTCAAGGACAATTTTGTATATTAAAAAAACGTACCACTCGTCAGCATATGTTACAACAAGCCACACTTTCCCTAGTGCCATGACGGCTGTGTAGGTTTCTCTGCATCCCAGCCTCCATCTGGTTCCTTCCTCTTCAGGACAACTCCAGATGCTTGAAACATTCTCATCTGCTCCTTTGTGAATGCTTGTGGATTGGATACAGAGAACTGCCTCATCATAAACGATGATAGATCATCTCTGCTTGCAATATCTATGTTCGTGGGGCCTGAATTGAGATCCAAAACCAGAATCTGATGCTTCTAAAATCAGCGTCCCGCCAGAGCCGTCGGCACCGACCGAGCTAGGAAAAGTACAATTCACAACTACGACAGTGTAAACGCGGCCATAGCCCCAATCAGTTAACATCTTGTTACCAGCAGTGATAACGACGGTTCCGTTAGCTTCACTCGGCTGCCATTCACACTGGTAAGTCGGCGACGCGAAGGAGTGAAGCGGCTTTGAGGAAAGACCGATGACAGCAAACGTATTGAGTCCTCCTCTATAAGCTCCCATCTGAATAAAGTTATATGTGGCGGCACCATAGGGACGGAAGCTTCGCTTGATGATTCCATTCTCAGCCACCAATTCATCGTCCGGCTGCTTCGGTGGAGGAGATGGAGCAGGAGAGATAGAGGAAGTGGTAGAAGTAGCGGAACTGAGGGAAGGTGGAGGAGGGAGAAGAGAGCGAGATGAATCGGTGACGGAGGTGGAGACGGTGACAGTGACAACGTCGTTGGGTTGGGTGGTGGTGGTGTGGAGGAGATGGAAGTGAGCCAAAGATGGAGATCTCCTCCACCCTCCACGTTAGGACTTCCATCGGCGACCAATCTCCTCCACCGTTTCTCCTCGTCCTCCTTCTCGGCGCCGGATCCGGATCCGTTCTGTTAGCAACTGCAGCACCACCAGACCCCGACAATTGCTGCCTACACACATCAATAGCTGGAAAGATCCAACCTTTAATCAAAATCAATCCAAACCCACTTACCAAAATTCCCCAAAATCAATCCAAACCCACTTACCAAAAATCCCCAAAATCAATCCAAACCCACTAACTCATCTTACCGCCACCTCCTACCTGAACCCTAAACCCATAGATCCACCACCACCGCCCACCACGAGCCTCCATCTCCGCTTCGCTTGTACTGAGTACATAGATCCACCACTGCCTTTCACCTCCTCCACCACCGCTCAAAACCACACACACACAGTGATCAGAAATCAGAAAGAAAGGAGAGACTGAGGAGGAGGAAAGGGATCGGCGAGAGGGGAGAGAAGTTTGAAAAATGGGTTTTGGATTAGAGATAGGTATAGGTTGTATATTACAGACAGATTTGATAGGCTTGGTCAAAGACGCATATACCCTTTTGACACTACACACTCTAAATACCAATTGAGATGAAACTAAACCAGATTTTGTACCACTAACACACGTGTCTAATTATAAGCCACTACCACTAACAGATGGACGGTGATAGAGGGGGTTCCACGGATCCACAGATTCTAGGGGTTCTAGGGGATACGTCCTCTAAATACATATACCATAGTTGCTATTAACAAAATTTAATGTTAATTTCAATCGTTTGACAAAATAAACAAATATATTAATATCTAAGGAAAGGGTTTATTTTCATAATAATTATAATTTGTGGGGTTGAGTTCTTGTGAGACAAGAATTTTTTGAAACGGTTAGACATAACCTTAAACGTTGCTTTTAATAATCTAACGATTGTGATTAATTTATTTTTAATTAAATTGGGGGACAAGTGTGCGCAAAACACGAGGCGGTTGAGAAAAGTGGTTTAAAATCTCATCCGTTGGATTTAATAAAATGAATGGATGAGATAATGTCTTACGGTTTCACAGATATATAATTATCTCATCTGAACGTAATCCATAATTAGTTGTATACTCCCTCTATTAGGCATTGCCATTAGGCCCTGGACCGAAAAAAGCCCATGGGCCGGCTCGAAGCCCATCCAAGCCCAGCCCTGTCGAGCCCATGCAAAGCCCGATCGAAGCCCAGCCCTATATCGGATGGGCCGGGCTTGGGCTTCATTCCCGGGCTTTAGGCCCGGCCCACCGACCCGACTTATTGGCCTATCTCGCAAAGCCCGACCTTACCGTACTAATATTTCGAACAATAGAATAGTTGAATAAATATAAAAAAGTCATACTATATAATATATTTTACAAACTCTTTAAATTTAACATTTATTTGAATTTATTTGTATATTCTTGTTTTCTAAATTAATATTTTTTTATTGAAATCGTATTATCTCAATATATTTAAAGATATATTCATTTGTTTTCTGAACTTTATCTCATTCTGTTATAATAAACCTTAAAAATACAATAAAAATGAGTTAAAAAATAATGTGACATAAAAAATATCTTTTTAAAATTGATATTTCAACTATTATGTATTTTTTATTATTTAAAATTATTTAAAAATTATATTTTAATTAAAATTTGAAATTTGAACGGGCTTGTGGGCTGGGCTCGGGCTTCATTATTTTTATCAAGCCCGGCCCGGCCCGGCCCGATGAATAGTGATAGGCCGTAAATATTAGGGCTGGGCCGGGCTCGGGCTTTAAGTTTTGGGCCGGGCCGGGCTGGGCCGGGCCGAATGGCATTGCCTACCCTCTATCCCATTTTATTTGTCCAAAAGCACAAAATGCATGGTAATTAAGATAGAAAGAAGGGATAAAATATGTGGTTGAGAATAAGTGGTTAATAAGTAGTTATAAAGTAAAATGTGGTGGAGAATAAAGGAAAGTAAGGAGACACCAAAATGAAAGTGGAAAAATATTATGAGAAAGAGGGAGTATAACTGTTGACTAAAAAAATTGTATATTAATTGCAAATCAATAATATTTCAAAACCTTTCCTTAAACATTAAATAGATTTGATTATTCAGTAAACTGATTGTCATTAAAGTTAAATTCATTAATTTTAATCAGGTAGGATCCGAACAATTAATTTATCTGTTTAATCAACCTATTAACTTTGTAATTTCAATTCTAAATTCTAAATTTGCAATTTCAATTCTTAATTGTAATTTCACTTCTAAATTTGTAATTCTTACCTCAACCTTTGATATTAATAATAGTAAATTAATTACAAGAGAATGGTGTAAACGTAATATTTTGTATTGAACAAAATAATGTTACAAATGTTTTCTTTGTATTGAATTTCAGAAGTTTGCGTATTCACTCTCTCTGTTACTCCTCTGATTCTACTTGAACGAATTTGCTTTGCACGGGTGAAGGTCGCGATGACTTGATTTCACTTGTGTGCTGGTAATGTTTTGGCAGGTGGTGCTCTGTGCACTTGTTGACTGCGCAAACTGGATTTCGTAGTGGAGGGCGTTGTCTTCTCTCCTTCTCTTCTCCTTTTCCCTTTCTTTCTCTCCTCTTCTTCTTGAATTGTGAATGTTTCAAATGAAAGAGTGAGACTCTATTTATAGAGTGGAAATCCTTGTTGGGCTTGTGGGCTTTGTGGGCTTGTAGCCATGTTTTGGGCCGGGTTTCTTCTTGTGACTTGGGCCTATTTTTGCAGCCCGAATCTTAATAATTAAATAAATTAATTAAATAATTATTTGATTAATTTTTAATTATAGACAAAATTTATTGTCTACAAATTGCCCCCTCAGTATCATGCTGTGCGCACACTATTCGTGTGTTTGAGCGCGGTGATGTACTGATTCCTTTAACAGTTTACTTGGGAGTCGATCATACTTTGAGTTGACTCTGTCATGCATCACTCTATTGTTGTCCAATTTAGCGAATGATAATTTGCCCCCAATGTTTTGTACTGATTGCATTTTCCTTGACTTTCACTCCTTGGTTTTCCCACTCGGTGAATAGCAATGTATATCTTCTTTTTTTGAAATTTGATAGCTATTTTAATCTTGACAAAATGATTCTAATGACTTTGCTTTCACTGTCTCTTATTTTGAAATTTGCTTTCACTGTCTTCTTATTATGGTAGTACATATCATATCCCCATAAGGTGTCACATTTGCCTTCCACGTGAAATCTCATTATCAAGACATGGAAAAAGGACAACTATCGTGTGAGCTTTTTGCCTTTCATGTGTAGTCCCATCAACAAGACATAAACAAAAAAACTTATCACATGAACTTTAATTATCACTAGCTTTATCATCAAACTTTTGCTAACTAGATCAAATTCACAATCAGATTTCACCATAAGATTTGAATCCTCATCTGGCTTCTTAAAACTTTGTGAATTAGACTTGTTTAGCAGCAAAGACATAACTCTCCACCAATGAAGGAAGCTCTCCAAACCAGGCACGTCAGTCTCACTGTCGAAGTGACCAATGTTGCAAACAGTGGCATTGTTCTTCATCTTCCTCCTGTCACTGAACATAATAATATCCTTGTTTCTAGTAGTGGTGACAGATATCAACCTCAGATACAACATCCTCCAAGGTCAAAACTTGAAGCCCTTCCACAGTTGCTTGAAGTGCATAGATCGGATCAATCTCAGTAATAATCACACGTACACCAGCAGCTTGCTTGAAAACCGCAGCTTAAACAAAACACTGGGGAGCAATTATGATTTTCTTTAAGCTTCATCGTCTTTCTGTCTTCATTTTCTTCAAATTCAAATTCTCACATTTACTCCAATTATGAGGAGCATCTACATTTTTTCGGTTACACATGCATCCCACCGGCTCTTCTTCTATTCCATTGCTAATTGTTGTCCTTAATTGCACTCTCATCATTTCTCATTATGATTAACATCATTCCTCTAATTAATCACTCATTTAATGTTGACATTTACATTTCAAACTTCACCCCTTCATTCTCCAGGAGTGAATTGCATTTACAAGAATTCATCATTGTTGTCAATTATTCCCGCGCATTCAACACCCATTAACTGCGTTTTTCAAATTTAAATACACGTCTCTTTCCATGCAGTATAAAACAATGGTGATGGTTTGTCTGCTCGCTTCCATAAACATTTTGACAGTGACAACCTTTACTGGTACTTCATCTTTTTTTTACACTCGTGATTTGTTCACCTTGTGTAGCATTTTTGAATCCCCAGCTGTCAAATGTCAAGAGTTTGTTCGTTTCCCTTATTTTTCTTTTTTGTTTTACATTTGCAGATTGAAACAAACTGATTGTTGGGGAGATAAATAGTGACTGCTGATTCCATTTTGCAGTATTTCCCACTAATCCTTTGGTAAGAATAGTCACTAAAATATAGTATCGCTTTTATTCCCTCTTTTTTTACTTGCAATTTGTTAAATCATCTTTCAGCAGTGTTTCCGACTTTGGACAACATGCGAACTGCCCTTTTTTGTGTGTGTTGTTGTTTCCTTATAACCTTCCCTTCAACTCTTTTTATATGTTAGTTTTCTGTTTTGTTTCAGGCTTGTGAAGTCGAGGGAGTCAGTGATAAATTGTGTTTGGACCAATTTTTCAAGTCTTTGCAGTTCGTCACAGATTGGCTTTCATCCTTTTGTGCATTCAATTTGAGGTGGTGATCTTCATTCTTTGTTATCTGCTACACTTTTTTTGTCTTGTTCCTGTCTGTTTGGAATGTATAGATCTGGTATGAACATTCATCACTAAATATTTTTGTTTTTTTTTTCTTTCCATTTTTAGATGCTGACTGGACACTGACTGGACGCTGACTGGGCTGCTGACTGGGCTGCTGACTGGGCTGCTGACTGGGCTGCTGACCGGACTGCTGACGGGCTGCTGACCGGACTGCTGACTGGAACTGCTGACCGGACTGCTGACTGGACTGCTGACTGGACTGCTGACTGGGCTGCTGACTTTTTGACCAGTTGACTTGACCAGGTGCTGACTTTGACCACGTGTTGACTTTGATTTTTTTTTTTTTAATTTTTTTTTCTTTCAAATTTTTTTAAACTTTTTTTCTTTTTATAGATAGGATGATGTACTTCAAGGAGTTCCATGAGAATGATAGATCCTATCTTTGCGTTGTCAAGGATCAGAGAATCAAGGCAAATGAGGCGAAGCACAAGTTTTCCATCCACCCATCACTTCTGCACGGCAACAAGCTCAATCCAGCAACACTGAGAAGACAGTTTTTCAACTGAGATGACTGAGCGGTTAGAGGATGAATCAAACAACAGGTCTGCTTTTGTTCTAAGAAGTTTCTTGACCAACCGGGAGAAGGAATCAAGTACAAGCCGATTTTCCTTGTTAGGACGAAGGATCATAGATGGAAATGTGAGATGGGGACAAAACATGATGAAGATCTCTGGTGAGTTCTCTTTTACACCGCGCTATTGGGAATGGACAGAGGACATTCTTGCTCGTTGTGGTGCCCGCTTAAAGGACTCCAAACTCTACGATGCTGTGTATGCCTCCTTATTTTCGTATGATCGGGAACCGAATGTGATGCGAGCTTTTTGTGAGAGCTGGTGCATGAAGACGAACACCCTACATACTTTAGCGGGAGAATGGTCCATTTCCTTGTGGGATTTGCACAAGCTTGCTGGATTGCCTGTGTCTGGTCACTTGTATGATGAAGCGATCCCAACTTTAAAGACATTGGAGTCACGTAATCAAGACGGCAGTCGACGAATTCCTCGGGCGTGCGAGCGTTTGTTCAGCGCATATTGTTTCTTAGCCGACCAACCCAATTCTAAAAGTGGAGTTTTAGCTGCTCAATGGATTCAGTTCTGGTGCAAACGTCAAGACGTCTACAAGAGTCCTCCTTCAAGACGGACACGTGAAAGCGAACAATCCACCTCAGAACAGATCAACCCAAAAGGTGACATTTCCAAAAATCCTGCGGAGTGGAGTCAAGAAGAAACCAAAGTATTCACTGAGCTAGGCATTACTGATGACAACGAAAGGAAAACCACATATTTGGCGGCCTTTTTATCCTGTTGGCTATGTGTTTTTGCATTACCAGAGCAAGATGATAGGCTGATCAGACCTGGCACGTTTGAAGTGGCTTCACTGATGGCAAAAGGTGTGGCGTTCAGCTTAGCTCCTTCCGTGCTTGTGAGTATCTATCATGGTCTGACAAGATGGCGACAGCAGATAAACCTTCTTCATCAGGTTCAGCATTTCCAGCCCTACCCTTTACGGATGGTTAGCTCAATACTTCGGCACTCATCACGAATTTGGCAGCATTAGGACTCCATTAATGACAAGGTATTCTGGTCACCAAGGAGCGAAGCATTTTACTGACATTGCAGCTCGCCAGCTCATCCACGAGGGTTCTAGTTTCAAGCTTCGAGTCTCTTACCAACAAGGACCAGATGCGAGTCAGTTTGTGAGAATGGTAACTTTGGATACTCCACAAACCAGTCATCTTTATCTCGTTGCGCACTGCCTACTTCCATTGCGCTTGAAGACATCATTCTTCCTTGAGCCATATAATCCGACCCGCTTCGCCGACAATTTGCCTTTTATCAAGATGTTTCCCAAAATGCTTCCTCGTGGCGTTGATGATGGTCCTATTGCTCATGATGTCGCCTTAAAGCACTTCAGATTACTTCTATTTGTTGGTTCTGAGACCAATGTGATGTTACCATGCTCTACTGAAAATTGGGAGACCCTAACCACAAATGGCTTCAGCAATGGTGGCAAGTGGTAACAGTCAGCGACCTCGAAAGAATGTTGATCGTCTTCTAGCTAGCGTGGATTTCAAAGGTAAGGGTAAGATGACTGATGTTGACAAGTCCAGTGACAAAGATATGCATCGCTCTCAAAAGAAGGATTCAAGTAAACGGTCGGGTGATATTCTCAGCGATGACATCGAGCGTGGAGCCAACCTTAAACATCATCGTATGAACGAAGTGCGGACTGCCCAAGTATGCTTGGAGCTTTTTGGGGATTTACCTGATGCCACTGATGTGCCTGAACGCCTTACATTGGTATTTTTGTCTTTAACTTCTTCTTTTTTTGTCTTTATTTAATATTTTGCTTACTTTCATTTCTTTTCCTTTAACAGGAGGCAATTTTGATTTGTCAAAAGAAGTCCCAGATTTGATCCACGAGCCATTACTCCAAACTGCATGTCACAGACAAGTTCACGGTAGAGGAAAGCCCAATCCTCCTATCATTCAGCCATCTCAACAGGAGACTAACTCATCTCACACATGTCAGAGTTCTCACATTGGTGGAAAGGAAAATGTTGGAGGTGACACTACTGCATCATCATCTTCACTCCAAGCAGTTCTGCCTAACAGTGACATCACTAATGAAGCGGTAATGATGGTGAGGAGATTATTCCTTCAAAAGCTTAAAGATGCCCTCTACAACCAAGTTGAGAGTGTGGTGACCGATTCTGCTGCAAGTTTCTATGCCGGTATTGAGGGATTTGGTGGTGACAGCTCCAGTCTTCGAGCCTTAGTGGACGCATATGTGAGAAGCGTGAATGATTTTCTCAAAGCCCAGAAGAGTGTTCCTGGTGACAATGACATCCTAGATGGCACTAGTGTTGAAGCAGATATTCAATCCACTCAACTGGCTTATGAGAATGCAATTCGGATCAGTGAGAACCAAGAGGAGCAAATGTCAGATCTTGCGAAGAAGATAGCCGCCTTACAGAAAGAAGAAGCAGATATGAAGGAGAAGCATCAACAACAACTCTCACTAGTA